>CM069860.1:78381848-78626848 GCA_036172795.1 Pelodytes ibericus | reverse complement strand
GTTTTTTGTTGTTGTATATTCTATTTATAGCCATTTTATCTCATTTCATGTGTAGCTTTTTTTTTTTTAATTAATCCAGTTGTTTTTATAGTTTTTTTTTTTTGCTGCTTGAATTATTCTGGGAACAAACATAAGTATGACATTATCATAGAACTACAGTTTATCAAGACTAATCAATTGTTGGATTTCCTATGGTATCCTTAAAAAGTAGTATATGCTATTGTACGTTATAAATGGCAAAACGGGCCTAACACAAGGAATACACTGGCCATATTTCTGAGCATGTCTCTCTCTTCTCCTGATGGGGATAATCATTAAGTAGGTCTCCAAGGTGTCCATTAATCTTCGTCAGTGCTGCCTGAGCTGCAGTTCTCATTGGCTGCTCTGAACTAGTCAGCCGCTACCTTAGAATACAAACCCTCTGGAAATGGCATTTCATTTTCTGTGAGGAATTGACTAAAATGGAAGTTTTTTTTTCTTTTTCATTTTTTTTTCTTTTATGGAACAACACAAAATTGTATTTAAAGTCACAGAGCTATTCTCATTTCTGATTTTGATGAATGCCGTGGTAGACAAGTGGTATGTAAAATGAGAACGCAGCAAGAGTTCAAATCAGGAAACATTAAATAAATTTAACCCCAGGAGTACAAGAGTAGTACATTTGCTGGTATATTAAAAACATCTCCAGGTGCACTTTGCTGCTTTGATTTCACCACAACTGTTTCTAAATTGCATTGGATAACTTTCACTCATGGATTTAAACCCCTTCCTTTAGTCATAGAAAGCAATGTCCTAAAACAAAAGCATTTGAACGAGGATGTTTACAACCTTCCAAACTGGGGTGTTTACCTGCCAGTGTCTCTGTGCAGTTGTTGGAAATGCATTGTCAAATGAGGACCATACTATCCTACTTTTCATCAACAAGAGCAGTTATGGAGAGAAGTTACACGAACTTTCAAGACTAAGCCGTAGTACAGATACTGGGTGTCCATTCCGTTCATCTTTTTATGCTCTGTAAGACTCATATACATACATAGTCTAAACCATGAGTGTCAAACTGTGGCCTACCAGCCTCCGAGCTGACGGAGTATCATGGGAAATGTATACCGTCAGCAGCTGGAAGGCCACAGTTTTACACTCCTCGTTTAACCGCAATACTGCTTATGTAAAGTGCAAAGCGGAACTATTGACGACTATGAAGAATATCAGCAAATTCAATAGTGCTAAAGTATATTTTTTAAAGAGCTTTGGTCACCAAGGCAACTGATATCACTAATGCTTTACAACGCTTGGTTTCCAAGGTCATGGCTGCATGGGTAAGGGAACACATCATATGGAACAGAAGAGTTACTGTTGATCACTTCTACTTGAATTTCACTGAAGGATGCTAGAGGAAAGTTTTGATAAAAGCTGCATGTTGAATGCCATAGAGTTGGAAATCACAGTCAAGTTGTACTTAACAAGACTCTCATTTCATCTGACAATGCAATGCAATGAATGCAAGGACTGGAGCAGAAGATGAATATTATAGAGGCCAATAAATCATCCTTCACTTTGCGATTGGTAAAAGTTAACATAGTGAAAGACTATGTTAACCTATAAAGACCAGACTTTCAGGGTAACAAACACACTGCAAAGAGCACATAAGGTCAATTAGTGATTAAAGGAACATAAAACTATACTTTTTTTAATATACCATGGCTGTCGTTGTCACCAAATCTATCTTTCTCAATGTCTCAAGCAATGCTCTCCAGCTCCAAAAGACACGCAGGAAAAATGACTTGCTGATCACTCCTCTTGACTTTCAGTCTTTGAAGATACTCGGTTATGACACGTACAAGCCGTGCAAGATACACATCATGGTTTAGCTCCGTATTAGTCATTATATATTGAAGCCTATATTATTTTGCTCTTGATGTGTAGATTGATGGCCTTATGCTATCATTGGTGGCAACACAGTTAAAAAAAATAGTCACATTTTCTGCAGCACAGTAATACGAACTGAAAACATCATGGTATCCTGACACCAATTAATCTTCACACACATCTAATTCCTAAACCTATACAATCATTAAAGGAAACAAGACATTGGAGGAGTCAAGCCCACTGATGGAGTTGGTATATAAGGAAGTGATACAAAGAGCAGGTTATAAAGAACAAAGTATAACACATCTTCCGTGAGAAACACATAATGCACTATTTACACGTTCACAGGACAAACACAGAACTACTTATGTTACAGAATCCTACTTGTATTGAGTTATCCTAGGCTGAACGAGGAGATCAGAGGTACTACATAGTAAATACTGAGGGAGATTGAAAATTGTGTTTTTAGCAGCACAAGTTTCACTACAACTACTACTTTAGTTGGTATTCTGTCCTACCTCATTATTCTCTTTCCTTAAAATCTTTCCCAAGTATTTCTCCATTCAGTAGAGCACCAGGAGGAATTGCTCTCTGCATACCAACAAATTAAGGATAATGGGTAGGGTGGGTGGTTAAAAATATGTTATCATGAGACATAAGAAATGGACATGGAAAGGAGATGTGGAAAAAAACATATGAGGAAGAGATTGGAAACAAACAGAAGAACAGACTTCAAAAGAGATCCTGGAGTGAAATGTAAAGGGGCTGAAAGATATGAAAGGTGAGCTGCTGGTATAGGAAATAGGTAGATGAGATAAAAACCATAGGGGAAAAATACAGACAGCAGTGGCTATAGGAAATAATAGTTCAGGATAAGTCTAAAAAGAACCGATCTGCCCATATCTGTAGTGACTGCCTCAATATTTAGGACACAAGAAAATCAGTACTTCTGCACACTTCACTGCACTCAAAGGGGTTAAAATACTTAGTAAACAGAATATATTCATATTTCGCATTCTCTCTAATTTGTTGAGTAAGAAAATCTCCTGGGAACCTGGTAAAATGAAAAGCCGGCTCTTTGCCATATTTTCGAACAGCCACTGAGACGTGCTCTGAGTAGCCTTCTTTGTAAACATTTTAAGGCTTTAAATATACATGCCCCACATTTCATGCACACACCGGATGGAAATCAATGTTCCATTTTTAATTGCGGAAAATCTGTATAGACTGTCCTCGGAATTGCAGCCACTCCATCCCAAACAATCCTAACTAAAGACAGCACAAAGCAGAGCAGTAACAAAAGAAGCCAATTAAAGAGAGTGTATAATTGTCTTTGGATACAATTTGAGTTCAGTTGCAAGGGTTGCTCCTCTTTTGTTTATGTTTTAACATTTCCAGCTTCCATATCAGCCAATAAGGGGTGGCAGCTCATCAACCACAGATAGACACCCTCTGGCATTCCAGCTCTGTGGACTATGATGTGCATGGCTGAGCCTCATGAGAAATATAATCCAAACAGCGGGCTGAACAACATGTAATGCGCAAGAACAGCAAAGGCTAGTTGTTACAACCGTGGTTTACTTGTGTGGACAGCCAAATGTCAGTGTAGAAATCTGGGTGGGTGCCCCAGAAATATTCTTGCACTGAAGCCCCCCCCATTGTCTTGTTGCAATACTGGTTCTCCAAAATAAGGCTTTACATATGCACTTGACATTTTAATTATTTACACCTATCACTATGCAAATGTGTCTGCATTTCCTGTGCAGAAGTAAATGTATGGCTAATCTGCAGGATTTACGGCTACTAACAACTTGACATTTATCAGTATGGTACTACACCGCTTAGAGAATTTGCAGAGGTTTATAGGTCAATTGCACTTTAAGGATTAAGCAGTTCAATTTACTAAGAATAAATATAGCACAATTTCAGTTGCATGACCTATTTAATGGATACATTTGCTAACTATTGATTTTTACATCTGAATGAAGAGTGATCTTCATATATATAATATATTAACCAGCTGTCTGAGAATGACATATAATCTCAACTTCCATAGGTATCTATAGGTCAAGGATAGGCCTCAGTGTCAGGATCTGTAAGGATTCATAGAACATCATTAAACTGAACCTCACAAATGCAAGTAAATGTCTGCCATGCTTGTTTTCTAACCACCCTGCTTGTTTCAGATAACCAGTTGGCAAGGGCGTTGCTAGGTCTCCAAAAGACCTGGGGCTGGAGCCCGGGGCAGATTTGATAGAAGTGGAGTAAATGCTTAGGGGCGGCATACAGATGAATATATCTGATGCCAATTAACAATAAGTATATTTGGGTATATATCAGGGCGCAACAAATCCCAGGCACCACAAAATTAGACCTGGCACCCGGGTATTATTGTCCCCACATGATGGCCTCGCTGCTGGGATAATTTTTTGGTTTTGTATTATCCAGTGGAGCACGAGGGGGAAGTGTGTGCACCTACTTGCTGGTATGTCCCCATGCGCACCACACTATAGTGTCCGATTGCCGGGTGTGCTCAGCATGACTAGAAACAAAGATGGTCTGTGGCTGTGTGAGAGGCACATACAAGACTGGAAAGAGGTAGACCAGCAAGATGGGGGACATATTTATAGATGTACTTTTTAATTTATTTATCTTAAACAACAACAAAACTTCTGGCTTGTGTGTAATTGTGTGTGTGACTGACCGACTCTAGGTGTGTGATTGAATATGTGTGTGTGTATGTATGTGACTGTCTCTCTGTGACTATGTATGTGTGTCTCTGTCTGTATGTTACTGACTGTATGTGTATGTGTGTATGTTACTAACTGTATGTGTGTGTGTGTGTGTGTGTATGTTAGTGACTGTATCTGTGTGTGTTACTGATTGTATGTTTGTGTCTGTATGTATGTTACTGAATATATTTGTGTTTCTGACTATATATACCGTATAATATAAGACAAGGTTCTTTTCAGAGATTCAGGGGACCTGGATCCCCCTCTCTAACAGCAGGTGGATGTCTGCGCGACGGAGACATCCTCTCCTGCTGCCGACCGGCACGACTTGCATACACACTTACATACAGTCACACTTGCATACACACAGTACATGCACAAACAGTTTTTCTTTTCTTTTTTTGAGCAGGGCTGATATATTCAGACCCCTTCCTCCACTTTTCACTCTTCCACACAGATCTACACTTGCACACAGTTACCCTGACACACACGCACCCTTACACACAGATACCCTTACACACACGCACCCTTACACACAGACACAGAGATACCCTTACACACAAAGACACCTTTACACACTGATACCATTACACAGACACACAGATACCATTACACAGACACCCTTACACACACATACACCGATACCATTACACAGACACCCTTACACACACATACACCGATACCATTACACAGACACCTTTACACACACACACAGATACCATTACACAGACACCCTTACACACACACACACACAGATACCATTACACAGACACCTTTACGCACACACACACACACACACACACACACGCACACAGATACCATTACACACACGCACCCTTACACACAAAGACACCTTTACACACACACTGATACCATTACAAAGACACCCAGATACCATTACAAAGACACTCTTACACACACACACACACACACACATACACACACACACACACACACACAGATCAGATACCATTACACAGACACCTTTACACACACACACACACACACACACACACACAGATACCATTACACAGATACCCTTACACACACACACACACACACACACACACACACACACACACACACACAGATACCATTACACATATACCTTTACACACACACACACACACACACACACACACACACACACAGATACCATTACACATATACCTTTTACACCTACACACACACACACACACACACACACATATATACCATTACACAGACACCTTTACACACACACACACACACACACAAAGATACCATTACACAGACACCTTTACACACACACAGATACCATTACACAGACACCTTTACACACACACAGATACCATTACACAGACACCCTTACACACACACACACACACACACACACAGATACCATTACACAGACACCCTTACACACACACACACACACACACACAGATACCATTACACAGACACCCTTACACACACACTCACACACAGATACCATTACACAGACACCTTTACACACACACACCCTTACACACACACACACACAGATACCATTACACAGACACCCTTACACACACACAGATACCATTACACAGACACCTTTACACACACACACAGATACCATTACACAGACACCGTTACACACACACACAGATACCATTACACAGACACCCTTACACACACACACAGATACCATTACACAGACAACCTTACACACACACACAGATACCATTACACAGACACCCTTACACACACACTCACACACAGATACCATTACACAGACACCTTTACACACACACACACACACACACACACAGATACCATTACACAGACACCCTTACACACAAACTCAGAAAGAAACCCTTATACACAAACAGATACCTTTACACACACCCAGACACACTTTCACAAACTGACAGATTTATTTTCTTATACCCGTTTTGGTGTCTGAACCTTCCCCCTCCCTGCTCCTTTACCTTTTATTTGCAGGGAGGGGGGATCATTCAGGCACACCGTTCGCCTCCAATCCCTGCAGCTGGTCCTGGCTTATCAGAGCGCGAGGGGGCGGAGCACGCACCCCTTCGCGCTACTCTCAGTTCTATGTGCCGATGGAGGCATGCCACGGAGGTGCCTCTGCCCTAAAAAAAACAGAATTGGTAACTCGGGGCTGAGTCTCCATTCGGGGCTATGGAGATTATATTCGGGGCTTCAGCCCCAGTAGCCCCCCCTAGCGACACCACTGCCAGTTGGATAATCCTATCTGCTTAATAATCACTGACTTACCTATTTGTTAATCGGGATGGCTTTCTTCAAATCCAATTTTATTCCAAAGTATCTTTTATAAAATAATTTTCATGTCATAAACCAGAAGAATCAATAATACAAAGACTAAAATGCAGTTAGTAATGTCTGGTAAAGAAATGTGTATTTGAAATAGTTTTTAAAGCTTTTTAAAATGTTTTTTAAAGGAAAGTGTATTTTAAATAGTTTTAAAAATTGTTAAATTGTGTGATAAACAAAATGAAAACATGGGCCGTAAAAGGAAAATAAATAAAGCCGATATTGATTATAAATGTTTTATACACTATGCCTGTGCCTGTTTTATTATTTTTGTATATTGTATTTATTTTTGGTTTCATCTGTTGACATCTCTATGGGATTGAACATTTTGCTCAAGCTTAGCGACAGCAGACGAACAGTGAGAAATTCATTGCGAAAGATTAATTTGAATCCCATCCTTTTCGTAGCAGTCATAAACAGATTGAGGATTAGGAGATTGGTAACTTCTAATGACTTAGAAGTGAAGTGTGATTCTGTGTTCGTATGATCTGTACTCTGGATAAAATTCTCGCAACTCTTCCGCAATAGAAACAGCTCCAGCAAAAAATGGTTTCCAGAGGAAAATCTATTTTATCTTAACCACCACATGGCATCATCAGGCCTAGAAGGTCATGGTATGGTAATAACAAGAGAGGTTTATGCTCAGACCGATCTGATGGAGAGCTCTTATCAAATAACTTTCCAGAGAAATCAAAAGTATATTGCAATCTAAAAATGTGTATTAGTATAAATAAATAAAAAAGAATGATATGGTTAACTATCACAAATTTATGGTAGGTAAATTTGAGAGTAAAAATGTAACTTTTCTCAAAGCCTTGGATTAAAAAAACAACAAATATGTCTACAAATATGACCACATTTTAAAGAGCAGACAAACAACCACAAACTTTACTTGGTAATTATTTATGCCTCTTGGGTAAAAGATTTCATTAACTCTGTTCCTGGCTGTTTTCATCCTCATTCATATTCAATGGGTTTCAAGTCATTTTATCTGAATAACAACTCCAAAACAGCTTTAAAGCCAATGGGAATTTAGTCCGCTATAAATGGGCTCAATAGGTGATATATAGAGATTATTGATTAATTGCAGCAACACACAAATTGAGCACTTTTATAAAGAGACTGTTTCCCACAGACAGGTCAGTCAGTGCTTATTCACTACCATTTTATCCTGCTTCTCAACTGTGGCTACATTACAATTTTACCTGTTGCCATAAGTGATGTACAAATTGTTACCGTGTGACAATGTTAATATCAAGTTGCACAGTTTCAACCTGCATTTCAGGCTCCTGTATGGAATATTTGTGGCTAGTTTTGTGGCTATTTCCACTTGTAGCCTGTAGCCTTTGCATTGTGAGGGTTTCAGCCTTGTATTGTTACTTATTGTCATTGGCCCTGTGATCCCTTGCTGGTAGTTGCTCTTCTCTGTTTTATGCCAACAGGACCTGGGACCCCGAACCTGTGGGCTAGACCACTTGTGAGAAGAACTCCAAAGTAATCTGTCATCTCTCCCTGCTGCAGCAATGCTACCAGCCCAGTTGCATATGCTCTTACAGCCATATGCCCTGTCTGTGGATTCCAGCCTAGCATACTGTGTGAGTGTTCCAGCCATTCGCCCTTTCCAAGAGCTTCCATTCAAGCACTGAGGGCTCCCAGCCAAGCATCCTGTCCGAGTCCTTCCAGCCAGTCCTGTCTGTTCGGCCTCAGGGCAGATAACAACCCTGCCTCAGTACACAATCCTGCCTTAATCTTAATCCCCATCTTAAATCTGGCTCCTACCAGACCTCCTAGCAAAGTTCATGACACTAGTGAATTGTCTTAACACAGTGGACAACACATATTAAAAGAATGCAAATAAATAGATATAACATATTACATTATTCAGAATATCATTTCTCTATTTTTGGGAAATGGCCAATTAATACAAATGTGACATGTAAATATGTCTACAAATACATTCTGTAAATATTTTTACAACCCATTCAAGTTTCAAAATAAAAACGAAAGTCTCCACATTTGTTTAGCAGGCATGCAAATATACTACATATACTGGCGCTACTACAAATTATACCCTATAAATAAAATTAAGGATGGGTTTTGGGGGTACGGGGGCTTGTGTAACCTTGATGTGGAGCCTATTTCTCTTTCCTTTGTAATCCTTTTCTTTGTATATATATATATATATAATTACAGGTGATACTCGAAAAATTTGAATATCGTGCAAAAGTTCATTTATTTCATTAATGCAACGTAAAAGGGGAAACTAATGAGATAGATGCATTACATAAAAAGCAAGATAGTTCAAGCCATGATTTGTCATAAGTGCGATGATTATGGCTTACAGCTCATGAAAACCCCAAATCCACAATCACAGTAAATTAGAATATTAAATGCAATCAATAAAACAAGGACTGTATATAGAGCAATATCGGACCTCTGAAAAGTATAAGCATGCATATGGACTCAGTACTTGGTTTGGACCCCTTTTGCAGCAATTACCACCTCAGTGTGGTGTGGCATGGAAGCTATCAGCCCGTGGCACTGCTGAGGTGTTATGGAAGACCAGGATGCTTCAATAGTGGCCTTCAGCTCTTCTGCATTGTTCGGTCTCATGTCTCTCATCTTTCTCTTGGCAATGCCCCATAGATTCTCTATGGGGTTCAGGTCAGGTGAGTTTGCTGGCCAATCAAGCACAGTAATCCCATGGTCATTGAACCAGGCTTTGGTGCTTTTAGCAGTGTGGGCAGGTGCCAAGTCCTGCTTGAAAATTAAGTCAGCATCGCCATAAAGCTTGTCTGCGGAAGGTAGCATGAAGTGCTCCAAAATCTCCTGGTAGATGGCTGTGTTGACCCTGGACTTAATGAATCACAGTGGACCAACACCAGCAGATGACATGGCTCCCCAAATCAACACAGACTGGGGAAACTTCACACTGGACTTCAAGCATCTTGCAGTGTGTACCTCTCCATTCTTCCTCCAGACTCTGGGTCCTTGGTTTCCAAATGAGATGCAAAAGTTGCTCTCATCAGAAAAGAGGACTTTGGACCATTGAGCAACAGACCAGGTCTGTTTTTCTTTAGCCCAGGTAAGATGCTTCTGACGTTGTTTGTTGTTCAGGAGCGGCTTGACAAGAGGAATATGACATCTGAAGCCTCAGTCCAGTCCTTGTGAAAGTCCCCAACACATTTGAATGGCCTTTTCCTGACAATCCTCTCCAGGCTGTGGTCATCCCTGCTGCTTGTGCACCTTTTTCTTCCACACTTTTCACTTCCACATACCTTTCTATTAATGTGCTTTGATACAGCACTTTGGGAACAAACAACTTCCTTCGCAATTACCTTTTGAGGCTTTCCCTCCTTATGGAGGGTGTCAATGATGGTTCTCTGCACAACTGTCACGTCAGCAGTCTTCCCCAGGATTGTGATCCCTACTGAACCAGACTGAGAGACCATTTAAAGGCACAGAAACCCTTTGCAGGTGTTATGGCTTACTTAGCTGATTAGAGTGGGACACTGTGAGCCTAGAATATTGCACCTTTTCACAATATTCTAATTTACTGAGATTGTGGATTTGGGATTTTCATGAGCTGTAAGCCATAATCATCGCACTTATGAAAAATCACGGCTTCAACTGTCTTGCTTTGCATGTAATGCGTCTATCTCATATATTAGTTTCCCCTTTTACGTTGCATTACTGAAATAAATGAACTTTTGCACGATATTCTAATTTTTTGAGTATCACCTGTATATATAGGCATGGACGGGTCAGGACTGTTTTGGCATCAAAGTTGGAAGATAACTTTAATACATGCATTGCATCAGTAAGCTGTTGTCTTTTTCTGATATTGTCCACATTTAAGTGAGTATGGCTGAATAAACAAAGTCATATTATTATGAATAATGTTTACACTGGTATTTTTTGTGATACTGTCTTACTTCTCCAACTCTCTGTGCAAGAATTTACCTTTTTTTTCAATAAATGGAACCAAAATCAATAAATGATTTTTGCAGTATGCTGACTTTACAAGTTTGTAAGGTCGGTGAAAAATGTCTTTACAGAAAAAAAGGTAATATGAATTTTTAAATACTCAAAGTTAAGTGGTTTCCAAAGATTGGCAAGATAAACGATGGCATTTGTGAAGATGACATTTAAATTATGCTGCCAGCAAAATATTTATGAAGGTCCTTATGGGTCCTCAGTATTAGAGAGATGTTTTCCAACATGCTTTTCGCTTTTTGCAGAGAACCTGAAGTTTGGTTATTTAGGGATTTGTATCCAGGGCTGATAAATATCTTCATTTCCCTACACAGCATGCAGAATGAAACAAAAATATATATTTTTAATAATATCCTAGACGGAACTCAAAATGCACAGAGGACCCATTTTACGGGAGAGGGGCTACTTGAATCACAAAAACTACCTCTGAATGTGGTGTGTGCAAAGAACATGGGCATTATGTATGCTTCCTGCATACATGACATGACTCCATATCATACACCAAAGTTATCTGTCTAACAAATGGCTGATGGATTTAGGTATGTCCACCCTTAAAAAACAATTAAGCTAATTTTGTGCACTATTGTATAGAACAAGAAACACTAAACACCTTTTCCTTGATAGTGTCTATATCAGGAAATGGCACATTAGGCCTCTTGGTATAATATAGAACACAACTTTGGCTTGGGAAATCACCCTGTCAGTACTTAGACATGTACATTGCTGGGCCATCATAGGAAAGCTGTGAATGGTTTGGCTGCCACCTACATTATAGAAAGTTTGAGCACGGATGCTGCAGGTGAGGGGACAAGGTGTACATAAACTCACTGATTATATTAAATGGTTTATAACAGCAGCTGCCATTTCCATGGGAGACAGCTCAATAAGGCTGGTGTTCTGACAAATTTGTTGAGTGAATTCTACTGCACAGGCGCAGTAGAATTCACTCATTGCGCACCACAGCGCATGCACACAAAGTTACATCTGTCAATCAGCCGTAACTTTGACAGAAGAGCGCCTGCACGAGGGACACACACCACCGCCAGCCCCCTTAAGATCAGCTGCGGTGACAGGTAAAGTATAAGCGTTTTACTTATTATTGTCACTTACTAGCGTAACAATCACTGTAAAGTTGGTAAAACTCCTATCAGTGACATGCTATGCTAGTAAGTGGAAGTCACACACGGGGGACAGAGGGGGACACACGGGAGCCTAAGAAGGTGATCACAACTCCTATCAAGATGAGGCAGCCCCCCGTGTGTCCCCCTCTGTCCCCCGTGTGTGACTTCCACTTACTAGCGTAGCATGTCACTGATAGGAGTTTTACCAACTATACAGTGATTGCTATGCTAGTAAGTGACAATAATAAGTAAGACGCTTATCCTTTACCTGTCACCGCAGCTGATACGCAGCTGCACAGGCGCTCTCCTGCCAAAGTTATGGCTGTGGTGCGCAATGAGTGAATTCTATTGCGTCTGTGCAGTAGAATTTACTTGACAAATTTGTCAGAACACCGGCGATAGAGAGACCATAATTTTTACATGGGATCTGCAAAGGTGACCTTAGCCTCCAAGGAAGCAAGGGATAAAAATATTTTATTGCCCTTTATTGACCTCTAATAAATGTTTGACAAAAGCATAACTTAGGTCTGAGCTACAGTGTACATTGAAAAAGGGCCCCAGTTGAGGGTATGTACTTTTAGTAGATATACTGTTATTTTAGGGTAGTATTTACATTTTGACATCCAAAATCATATTATTTCTTCACATATTTTGCTGTAGAAAAATATTAATTTTCTGTTTCCCATTTCCTTTATTTTTCTTTCTATCAACTGACTGCTATCAATATACACAACATAAAGTAATGAAATCCAGATCCATCCTATACTAGATCTCAGCACACTAACTCTGTACGTCCTATAGGGTGAGGGAGCATTGGTCAAGCTAAAAGGTGTCCAGTGCATTCTAGAGAAAATAATTCTAGAAGTATTGACACAGGACTGCAAACAATATATTTCCAAAGCACGTAAGTTAGTTACAAGAGCTTCAAGGATGATTCCAGATAGCACAGTACAATAAGACTTCATATAGACTTCTTTTAACTGGTGTATTTAAATTAAAACAATATCCGTTTAATACAGTGTTTAAACAGTGACAAATGATGCTGCCAATTATATAAATGTACATATTGCTAGCTTTATATTCATGAATGGTAATTCTAACCTATTAATCAAAGCAAAAAATCGTTCTTTAGAACGCTCAGTGAGTGCTACTATTGTTTGAAGGAAATGCTTGCGGTATTTAATAGGACCATGACAGCCATAGATAAGAAGAGACATTTAGGTAATCCCATTAATTGTGTAGTTGACAGCAACAATACAACTTGGCTTTGATAATACATTTTTTTTACAAGTACTGTCAAATGGCTTATGGGATGCATATGGAAATTAATTAAAAATAAGGACTTTATTGGTATTTAAACAAAATTCAGAATGCGACAAATTGTAGTGAACAATGGAGGACATAAAAAAAAACAATATTTCTAATGCTAAACTGCTTCTCATTTTTTGGTATCAATATGTATGATTCCAGGGGAGGAACTCTTTGGGATATAGATGGGACTTTGGACCAAGGCTTTCCGATAGTGAGTGACCAACAGCTAAGAATGAAGTATACAGGAAACACATGCTCCCCATATAACGCCTAATAGCACTGAGAATAGAGTGACCACATTGCTCTATTATTCAGGGACCCTTATGATAAAATCATATTCTAGGGCAGTAATCCGCTACATGTGGATCAGTCTTCAGTCTTAATTTTATCCTATGCAGCCCTGAATGCATGTATTTTTGATTTGCCCATCACCTAAATATTGCTTGCACTATGCATGTAGAAATTTTTAAAAAAGTAAGTATTGTGTATTCAGTATTGCAAGCAAATGCATAGATTATGTGAAAAAAACAACTATTTTAAACTCCACTATGAATGTCTGTGGTGTCTTCTGTTTTTGAAATCGCATTGCGACATGTTATGCAAATTACACCTTTCCTATTGAAACCAGCTCATTTGCATATTAAGCTGAAGGTGATGTCATACACTGGAGATACCACAGACATCCATAGTTGGGTTTAAAACTCAAAAAGAGGGCCTGATTTTTGGCCGATTTTTGGCCATATTCGGTTTGGGAATGTCTGCCCTACGAATCCTATGGATTCGCTCTTCTCATTATGGGCCAAAATACCCTCAAAAGAACCCAAAATTGGGTAAAAGAGCCACATTCAAGGTATTTCAATTCTCCAGTAAGGAGTAAAAAACCAATGGACAAAAACAAAAAAATATGCTCCCACAGGGGCTAGCAGGCTCCAACGCTAGCCCCAGATCAACAATAAGTGCAGCTGGAGCTACTGGCCTCCCCCGCTATTCCCACATAATCAATAATTCCCCCTGAGGCCATGCTGTCCTGCTGGCCCTCCATACTATTCACTGAACAAAATTATAAACGCAACACTTTTGTTTTTGCCCCCAATTTTCATGAGCTGAACTCAAATATCTAAGACTTTTTCTATGTACACAAAAGGCCTATTTCTCTCAAATATTGTTCACAAATCTGTCTAAATCTGTGTTAGTGAGAACTTCTCCTTTGTCAAGATAAATCCATCCACCTCACAGGTGTGGCATAGTCGACTTTGACTAGGAGTATCGTATGGTGGTCGAGTTGAATGCCAAATTTTCTTTAGTGAATTTCTCACTACAGAAAATGGGTCGAGTTGGGAAGTCAAATTCACTTTTTTGAGACTAAGCCCCATTTAACCTCCCAACTTAACCTCCTTTTGCCAAATTAAAGTGTTAGTGATTAGACCTCTGTGTTTGCTTCTGTGCTTTTCAAATTGAAAGTGAAACTCATTCATTTATATACATCACTTCCTTTGGATACATGACTTGCTTAAACATGTCCCAAAATGTCAACTGTTCGATATTCTCACAATGAAACCGTGTCAGTGGCCGAATTTCTTTGCCTGGTCTAAGATTTATTGACTTCTGCCAGTCACTCAGTTTCTTTCATATGCTGATAAACCCCAGGTCTCACTAATGGCTTTCATCTGACAACACTGTGTCCTCCAGTATTATCCTTGTGAGTGGTCCAAAATACATTAGTTTTTCTTGTCATTTTTTTTTTTTTTTACCAGCATGGAAAAGTTGATAACACATTATTTGGGCATCTTGTTTGCATATAAGAGAATATGCAAGCCCTCACCACCATTAAACTATTTTTGTTTTATGACAAGACATTGTGGGCAAAAGGTGGATGGTGAGAAGACATTTGAGCAATGTAGGCTGGGCTTTTACAAAGTTCCACCTCTTTTGATTTTATGGTGCCCAGAGATAAAGCACTATTGACAAATTCTTAGTCTGTAGGGTTCTATATTTTTACAACTAACTTTATTAAAACATGAATCCAAAAGCTATTAATCAACACACAATTGAACTATAGAGGGGCTAAGTGATAGGAAATATTTTGTTCTATTACCAGCTATCATTGTTTAGCAATTAACCGAAAATGATAATATCGGAAATAATAATGCATGTATCAAATGCTTTTGTTCTCTACTGTTGTGGATGTTTTCAAATGTATTTCGTCTTTGGTGCTATTTATGATACATTCATAAAAATGCATTACCAATTTTATGACAATACTAAAATAAGCACAACATTCTTATAAATAATTAACAAGGTAAATATCAGTGACTTGCAAAATGTCCGTTGGAAGCCAAACAAAGAGCATTAACAAATGAATCTAAACAAGTCCTACCTCGTTCTCCTGTATGGATGAATTGTTTTCCAATCCTGTAGCCTGAAGAACAGAAAGAAGAAGTCCAAATGAATGTCATTTGTATTTTATTTCTGTAAAATACACATTTTAGCAGGACCCATGAAATATATGTAATAAGATATTGTTAGCGTGACACTGGGGACCATAGAAGTCAATACATATTTTTCCCTATATGGTGACATAACAAAAATCAAAGTGGTAAAAACATTTTATTTTGCAACTAAGCATCTCTAGGTATAACTAATACATGACCACTCATGGCACACCATGAAACATCCAATGATATGCTCATAAATTCAAGACACTGTAGAAAGTCTTGCAGTTTTTTTTTAAAAACAAAATTTTCAGGGCCACATTTCCCACAAGTCAGACCAGCCACTAGCCTAGAACACCCACTTATTTTTCCAGTTGGCAATATTGGTGGAACAAAGACCTCCACTTCTTTTGCTGAATGGGTTTGGCTTAACACTATCCTATCTATATCTACTTTTACCATAAATCTGTGTGTTATGAGACTGCTATGTCATTTTGTCTCGCCTATGTCATGTCCATATGGCACTTTTTATTTTGTAGAAATATTTTCTAGGACGTAGGCCTGTATCCCCACTGACTAGATGTAGGGTTGCCTACATACTGGCCATTTGATTACCTCCTGCCTCCTGATTTACCTGCCAGCAAACTATTGACTAAGAGGCAATCCTATAATATCTGTGAAGGTCCATAGAACATCGTTAAATTGTCCATTACAGAGCCCAATAAATGCCCACCATGAACATTGTTGGTGCCTACCCCTGCCTAGGGGAGACAGTATAGTAATTCCAATGTTCTTTTTTTACTTTATTAGTGAGCCTTTTGAGATGATCATTTCATCTTACTATATGTTGTGCAGGGACAAAATGGGAGTGTTTCCCCTGTTAATCAAACTCACCATTTGTCCCTGCACAATGTATACCTAAATTGGTGAGACAAAATGTTCATTGCACCTCAAGCCTCCAATGTATATTTTTTTAGCGAACTGTAGTAGAACATGGCATCACCTAAAAAGTAGGCAAAAGTTTAGCTGGAAGTTAAAAAAACACATTATTGAAACAAATAGTTACCAGTATGTTAATGAGGAAGATATAATCACTCTTTGTTACTATTTCAAGGTTACAAACACGTACATTTCATCATCTTTACAAATTGCAAAAGATCTGCATTTATTATCATGTGTGATTAATTAATTAACTAAACAGTGTGGCTGTGGCTTAATGGTCTCAAGACATTCAAAAAAGGTATTTTTTTTAAGAATAACACTTTTTACTGCTAATGACAAAGAAAGAACTTTACGTGAGGTAAAGTTGCTGACATTTGTGATTGCCCCTTATAGAGATTTGTTCTCTTAATGCCGATATGGGGACACTTAGTTGAAGGTTTAAGTACATAAATGCTCATTCAAGAAGGAAGTTAACTCTGTTAACTGCATGAGAGGCAGGAAATTAGATTTAACTGTAGACAAATTATTTGATTTAGTAATAGTACATTTCAATACTAAATATAGCTTTCTACAACTTTTCAAATTCCTTTCTACTTTCTACCATGTAGCTGGACGTCACATAAATAGAAAAAACATGTTCACCCATTAAAAATAATAAATACATACATAAAATCATCATACCACCCATGGTAACATGGGATTCTGGTAGACATTGTGTGGAATGGGGTGTTAACACTACTGCGCATGCACAGAAGCGCTGTCAGAATCATCTCCAGTGTTCCAAAGGAAACAGGACACCAGGGGATGACGTCAGCACTGCAGGGATAGAGGTCTATCTTTGTTAATGAAAAATATTAGGAGAATATAAAAAAATATTTGTGGCGCATTAAAATGCGTTTATCATTATCATTATAGTTTACTAAATTACATAACATAATATTAACTTTCTAGACTTATAATCGTTCCTCCACCCTTGGGTCCCCCTATTATATTATTATATCAATACCCCCTTATCCTTACCCATTCCCTTCAATACTTTTCCGATTCACCTTCCTTTTTATCTTCCTTTCCCAGGGTAATATATGTTTTTTTTTTTTTTTCTCCTGTGACCTTTAGGGCAATGCAACACAGTCCTCTAGGGTAACAGGTATAGAACAACAGTAATTGTATGCAAAACAACAGTGTGGTTTATTCACATTGGGCTCAAAATAAATCCATGCAGCAAAACATAAAGGAAAAATCTACAAACAAAATCCTAGCTCAAATTCGAGCACTTACTACACATAAAGTAATGCCCCTTACTAACCCAAGGTAATAATCTAAGCAACAAAATAAACATTGGTTTCACCAACCTTTAGCCCTTTCACTGGTGCTACTCTGCACAGAACTGCTCTCTCTCTGCAGGTCAGATTGTATCTCTCTTCTTTCTACTCTGAGATCAGCTAATTAAAGCCCAGCAGTTGCTAATTGGGGCAGGTGAATGAGTACAGGCTATGTAGGATTCTGGGTCCTACATACCTTCCTTCTATTACCCTCCCATAGACTCTGTCACACTCCCTTTTTATTATTTTTATTTTACTAGTTTTTGTTTTTTACCCTAAGTATTGTATGTTCTCTCTGGTCTACTTTTTACATTACATTACATTAACATTTATTTGTACAGCGCCACCAATTCTCGAAGCGCTTGGTACAGAGCAAAGAAAGGAACTACATACTAATTTAGACAAACTAGTACAGACTGGTACATGAGGTAGAGAACCCTGCTCGTAAGCTTACAATACTTTCCTAGCATATTTCCCAAAACCTTGTCTGTCCTGGTTGATTTAATAAATTGATGAGCAGCAGACAACGAGCTTATGTTATTTTTATTTTTTCTTTATTAATTATATTAATGATAAAAATATTGATTGAAGAACTATTTCTACTGTCCTATTAATGTTTTTTTATACGTGTTTTTGTATTTATGTTATCATTTGTTGATGGTGTACTATTGTTGTCTTGAACTTATGTACTGTCCTTTTAATATTTTCTGTATATGTTCTTGTATTGTCATGTTATGGTATCATTTGTATATTGTATACTATTGATATCTTGGACTTATGTATAAATGGTTTCTTCAAATAAAGAATGTTAAAAAAAAATGCGTGTTTCATTTGCCAATATGTTGTGTTGACTGTCTTGCTACAAATGTTGCAACATTGGTACCCAATATACTACATGCAAGATGGCTTCAAAGGGCTAAATCACTTTTGCTTTTCATACTTTTGAAGTTATCCAGTCAACAGCATTTCTGAAAGACTAGTTCAATCACAGGTAGGCTTAAACATTTAAACTTCCATTATGCTGGAAAAAATTAAAAGACATCATTATCTGAGTCTTTGATTTGCCTCCTCCAAGATGGCTACCAAAAAGTACAAAATGACCACCAAATAAGATGAACATGTATCCTCAAGCACCTCATATAATAGCGCAAAACATTATTGGTGCAGTCACAGTTTAGGTTGTTTTCTGCAGTTATATTTGCTCTTTCAATTTGTGTGCTCTGAAATAAAGCAACATAGAGAAGAACCAAAAACACAGTTTGATAAAAAGAGCTTTTGTGGTACAATTAAAGCACCGTAAGGCAACAACACTTTCTTCAGCACTTTATTCTACAAGGTAGCAGCACTTTATCAATGGGGTGGTGATCGGGTAATCCTTCATTGCACATTTATGTGCTAAATTGCACTTGAGCTGGCACTCAGTGCCTAAATCTTTTGTCAGCGTAGTTCCTAATTAATAGCTTTTTATTGTTCAATATTAATGGTGTTACACTATATCTTCCATGTTCTTTTCCCTACATGGTTACCCAGCTCTTTTTAATACATTTGGTAGTGTCAGCTTTCTATTATTGCGATTGTGGGATCTGAGGAGGAGTCCTTGTTGACACTTGTTGAAACAAGGAGAGTTTTGCTCTGTTTCTGTATTTTTTTTTTTTTATATATTGGTGATATTGCCTTACTTTTCTCCTTTTAACCTGGGGATATTTTTGAAAATTGTGTATGTTTGAATTGTCTTACTCTTCGTGAAAAATAACATGGCTTATACCTTCTACAACAAAACTAGAATTTACCCAGCGACCTGTTTTAAGAAAATAATGCCTTTAAAAATAATATCACTATTATTTATTAATTCTATCTACTTGTTCTCATTTCCTGCTAGTCTTTATGTATATTGTTGTAAAGTGAATTGATCCTTTATAAATACTTTATAAATACCAAAGTAGGAAAAAACATTTTATATTTCTAGCCAAATAAATATTTGTAATCAAAGAAGCCACAAATGTTTCTCAAAATGATCTAATAAATTGCAATGAATTGAAATGAAAATGATGTTTTATTCATTGTAGTATTCAATGATCACACAATCTTTTGAATGCTACATTTGTGACTGTGTGAAATGCACCTCAGAAGACCTCTATGTTTTTATGCAAGACATCATTTGGGCCCAGTGCAGAAAATAATTGGCTTTGCAGAGGATGTTGATAAGGAATAAAATGAGACGACTGCCAAAGCAAAACTCTATCTAAAATGACACTGTCACCAAAGGTTCCTCTAACCCGATCTTCATTTTGGCTTGTCATTTTCAGAAGCTGTAAAAATACCTTTAGTGGCGTACCTTCGGTTGCAAAGGAATTGATTTGGTTGCCGTGTGAAAATGGCCTGCATTAACCTGCCACAGATATCTAAATATGTTGATAGAGGTATGCTGCAGAGAAAATTGTCTTCGAAAATTGTCTGATCTGTTCTTCCTATGCTTCCATTTCCCCAGTAATGATTGGTGAATTCGCTGCTTATTCATGTTGGATATATAACTTAGACTAGTTTGCTTTGTCTCCACAACAAACGGCTAAATACAAATTAAATGACAACGTTAGACTGTTCGAACTGACATTCATCCATCAGAACGAAAATCCTAAAAGGGGAGAAAGCGAAGCTTAGATATCGAAGGACTAACATTTTGAAAGGTAATTTGCACCTTTTCCACAGCATCTTCAATTCTAAATATTATTTTTCAAAATGACAGTGAATGAAAGGAGGCAGAGGTTATATTTAACAGAGAGTTAGTGTTTCATTTCTGAATTAAGTGCATAAAGAATATGAAAAAAGGTGTGTTAGGCCAGTGTTTTCCATCTTTTATATTACTACATTCATAGGCTCAAAATCTCAAAATCTTTTCAGGCAACATGAAGGCCTTACAAAAGATTGAGGGCTATATTTGGCCATCAGGACCACAGCTTCACAACAATGCCTATCATTTCACTCAATTCATTATAATATGGTTAAAACTATATTGACATTTGTTTAATTTGACATGACATAAAAATGAGGCCAAAACAAAATGTTATTTAAATATATCTATGACATCATCTTTCCCATAATTTCTGCAACAGGTTCTAAACCACATACCAATAACGCAATGTGACTTTAAAATGCCACACAATGCTCTACTTTCCGTCTTGTGTCTTCTCCTTGTCCCTGGCCATACATGTTCATGAAAACTTAGATGCCACAAAAGGGACAAAAAGTCTGCAACATGATAGATGGGAGTAGATAGCCTTACAGTCTCATACCCCATATTGTATTAAAAAAAAAAAAACAGAACAGAGGGCACAATATAAGAACAATTAAGAACATTTGTTTATTAAGGAATCCTAAATAATCTCCATTATACAATCTATCTTTAAATAATTTTAAACAATTCCCATAAGAAGAAAAAACATTCCCATGTGATTATAGAATGATAGAATATTTTGGAGATCCTATGGCTTTTATCGCATGCTCTAAGGCCTTCTCTTAGATTTCCAGGTAAGGCACAGTGGCATTGTCCCTGGAATAAGGAAACCATACAGTCAGAGGACACTTTATGAGGTACATCTATCTACTGTTGATAAGTTTGTCTCATTAATATCTTGAATTCTTTCACGGATCGATACAAGAAGATGCTGGAAACATTATTTTTTATGATTTGTTTTGATCCATGCTGTCGTCCACCTTTTTTAACATGATATTGAAATTACATTACACATTCTCCTTTTGCATTTGGAACCAAAAAGTGTGGATCCTTTTTATGCTCTACATTTGAACTATAAGTGCATTTCAGGCGACAAAGTTAGGGTTAAAGTTAACAAATATTTAACCTGAAGTGTTGAAGTTTTTTTAAATTGATAAATTTGCTATGAATTCTGCTAACACAATGTGCAGAATAGATCATGGCCGCATTCCATATATTTAAGCATAGTTTGGGGTGCAGACATTATTTATTTCTTGAGGTAATATCACAGAACAACCAGGGTTTTCATCAAATATGTGGACCACAAAAAAACGCTTGAGGTCCACATCTGGCCCATGGGCCAAAAGTTTGACAGCAATGGAATATATGTTTTTGTTTCTGTGAATTCATAGTACAAATAGTATTTAGGGGATGGAATCCTTATAAGATGGTTCTGGTACTAATGCATATAAATGGTGTGCATATGACTTATGACAAACATAAAATACTGCCTGCATTTAAACATAAAAATATTTGGAGAAATATATTTAGATGTAATGTTCCATGTTCTACCAACTAACTTAGTTTTTTAATTGCCTGGGTGCAGTCCCTGAAAAAATAATCACAGTTCAAAAGGTTTAGTCCATATACTTGGAAAGCATGATAGTAACTATGTAATAAAAATATGTCCCTAGGCAAATATAAAATAAGGTTACCACTAAGCTCCTTTTATATATGGTAATGCACTTAATTTATTCATTAGAAACTGTTGGTCTCTCACATACAGTCTTATCATACTTATAGATAATGGCACTTTGAATTTAGAGTTTAAATGCTAGTTCTCTGTTTGCAGTCCCCTCTGCTCTGTTATGCAGTAATATTTTAAAACGATATAGAATTTAATTAAAAATGCTTCCGAGGCTTGTCTTGTATAGAATAAGCTACAGTATTTAGTGTTGGTTATTATAAGTAGATGTCACTGACATTATAAAGAAATATGAATGTGATTGATATTAGCTTTAAGTGGTACGGGCATAAACCAGATGTAGGCTTTTTGCTCGCTATGCTCGGGGTGACAAGGGATAGTGGTATAAAAATGATGGCTCTAGGTAGTGCAGCTGGGACTCCTGGAGGTTCATCATATTTTGTAATCCTTTTCAGTAGCAATGCATCATGGACACCTTTGACCATCAGATATTGACTCAGCAGTGGGACACTCGAGGGCCAGTTGCTAGGGGCTCATGAGATGAAAATATAGCTTTTACAGTGCGGTGAAACCAGGAATGGAATGTGTTCCTGGACCACAATGTGAGTCCCCAAAAAATAATTTGTTCACCTATATTATAAAAGTTGTTAGTGAAAAAAGAAGAGTAAAAGCATGTGTCTTCCGGTAGCTCAGTCATGAAAACCTACACACTGTGCTGTCCCAAAAACAGTAAGAAGGAGAGCATAATCAGTCATCTGGAATTAATCAGACAAGTGTGACTCTGCAATAGAGATTGGAGGGGCAAATCTATGGGAGCTATTCAGTAAATAAACCATTTTAAAGATTTAACAATGTATGGTGCAGGACCTATCCAACGCTTCTAACCAGAGGTTTAGCCCTTTAAAAATTAACTTATTGTGCTACTGTGCTATATGTCTTTGTAGGGCTCGTAGACAAGAGGGCAAAAAGCATACCACTTAGGTGTATTCAAGCCACAATAATGTGATTTATTGTGGACATTCTCACTGGGATATTTCCTGAAAGGCCAATATGGATCCAAATTGCTGCATTTTGTGTAACTGAATTTCAGGGATACCTTCATTTTGGCTATTATGCTTGATTCAAATCCAATTTTTAACGGAATGGTGCATATTGTGTTGACCCTACAGTCTTTTACACCTGTTCTGTTTTTTTTGTAAACACTGTAGCCTATTTAACACCTTCGCGACAAAGGACGTGTCAGTCAACGATCGCGAAAACCGCTTTAACGGTGCTGGTCTATTGCCTCGATGTCGAGGCAATAGCCAGCTTCAAAATTTATTTTCTGGGGCCCCCACGATCGCCCCACAGAGCGATCGTGGGAGCCATATTGACGAAGCAACATGCTCCGTCAATATGGCTATGCCCTCTGGCGGTCTGAGCTTCGGAAGTGAAAGTAACTTCACTTTCGTGGCTCTGAATATGCTACTTGACTGCCCCTAGTGGTAGTTAAGTAGCATAGCAATGGAAAAAATTTAAAATAAATATTTAATTAACTAAAAACTGGTTATACAGGGAGTGCAGAATTATTAGGCAAATTAGTATTTTGACCACATCATCCTCTTTATGCATGTTGTCTTACTCCAAGCTGTATAGGCTCGAAAGCCTACTACCAATTAAGCATATTAGGTGATGTGCATCTCTGTAATGAGAAGGGGTGTGGTCTAATGACATCAACACCCTATATCAGGTGTGAATAATTATTAGGCAACTTCCTTTCATTTGGCAAAATGGGTCAAAAGAAGGACTTGACAGGCTCAGAAAAGTCAAAAATAGTGAGATATCTTGCAGAGGGATGCAGCACTCTTAAAATTGCAAAGCTTCTGAAGCGTGATCATCGAACAATCAAGCGTTTCATTCAAAATAGTCAACAGGGTCGCAAGAAGCGTGTGAAAAAACCAAGGCGCAAAATAACTGCCCATGAACTGAGAAAAGTCAAGCGTGCAGCTGCCACGATGCCACTTGCCACCAGTTTGGCCATATTTCAGAGCTGCAACATCACTGGAGTGCCCAAAAGCACAAGGTGTGCAATACTCAGAGACATGGCCAAGGTAAGAAAGGCTGAAAGACGACCACCACTGAACAAGACACACAAGCTGAAACGTCAAGACTGGGCCAAGAAATATCTCAAGACTGATTTTTCTAAGGTTTTATGGACTGATGAAATGAGAGTGAGTCTTGATGGGCCAGATGGATGGGCCCGTGGCTGGATTGGTAAAGGGCAGAGAGCTCCAGTCCGACTCAGACGCCAGCAAGGTGGAGGTGGAATACTGGTTTGGGCTGGTATCATCAAAGATGAGCTTGTGGGGCCTTTTCGGGTTGAGGATGGAGTCAAGCTCAACTCCCAGTCCTGCTGCCAGTTCCTGGAAGACACCTTCTTCAAGCAGTGGTACAGGAAGAAGTCTGCATCCTTCAAGAAAAACATGATTTTCATGCAGGACAATGCTCCATCACACGCATCCAAGTACTCCACAGCGTGGATGGCAAGAAAGGGTATAAAAGAAGAAAATCTAATGACATGGCCTCCTTGTTCACCTGATCTGAACCCCATTGAGAACCTGTGGTCCATCATCAAATGTGAGATTTACAAGGAGGGAAAACAGTACACCTCTCTGAACAGTGTCTGGGAGGCTGTGGTTGCTGCTGCACGCAATGTTGATGGTGAACAGATCAAAACACTGACAGAATCCATGGATGGCAGGCTTTTGAGTGTCCTTGCAAAGAAAGGTGGCTATATTGGTCACTGATTTGTTTTTGTTTTGTTTTTGAATGTCAGAAATGTATATTTGTGAATGTTGAGATGTTATATTGGTTTCACTGGTAAAAATAAATAATTGAAATGGGTATATATTTGTTTTTTGTTAAGTTGCCTAATAATTATGCACAGTAATAGTCACCTGCACACACAGATATCCCCCTAAAATAGCTAAAACTAAAAACAAACTAAAAACTACTTCCAAAAATATTCAAGTTTGATATTAATTAGTTTTTTGGGTTCATTGAGAACATGGTTGTTGTTCAATAATAAAATTAATCCTCAAAAATACAACTTGCCTAATAATTCTGCACTCCCTGTATAGTTAGATTAGCCTATAGGGTTAAAATTAAATATTTGTTAGCATAAGGGATAGGGTGAAAATTAAATTAAAATTAAAATATATTAAGGGATAGCATAAGGGTTAGAGTTGGGGTTAAATTTAGTGTTACGGTTCAATTCTGGGTTCGGGTTGGGGTCAAAAGGTCAACATGTGAAAAAACAAAAAACTCTATTTTTGGTTTTTGCCCCATAACACAAAAAAATACCGAAAAATATGGAAACATGCATATTTATGAACTCAGGACAACATTTAGAAACTATTTAGATGGGGTCATTTTAATGATTGTGTTTGTCTAAATTATATTTTAGGTCAAAGTTAGAAAAAGTGTTTTTTTTTTAATTTTTCATCATATTTTATGATTTTTTTTGTAGTAACTTATAATATATGATGAACATAATGGTATCTAATGAAAGCCCTTCTTATGACGATAAAAACAACATATAATTTGTGTGGGTACAGTATGTGAGAAAGAAGAAAATTGCAGCTAAACACAAACACCCCAGAAATGTCAAAACAGCCATTGTCACCAAGGGAAAGTCAATGTGAAAATGTGTTGTCACTAAGGGGTTAAAATCCACCACGTGTCAATGTGTAGTTGAATTGGTTTACCATATTTACTATGCCATTGTCAAGAAATTTTGTTAATGCTGTCATAATTTAGAGTATGTAGCAAAACACTGTAAGATCACTTTACTTATAAATGGTACGATTATGTGAAATGGGAGCTTATCAAATAATTCAAACTGTTACGGAAAGATTACACATTAATTGAAGACATGCAGAGATCTGCAAAAGTGTAATGTAGATAAATTAATTTTATTAACAAATTTTACTACAGTACTAAAGCAAATTTTCAGTGTCTCTAACTCTCTGCGTGCTTTCTCTCACAGAATTAAAATAATTATCATTTTCATAGCTGATGCTTTATAGACTTTCATTTCCATAAACAGTCATCCCATTATAAAACACCTAATTAATTCATATTAACATACTTTCTATTACAATCATTTCTAAATACACAGTAAATTACTAAGCCTGCATGTGGAGTTACTGTGGACATGGTAGGTGATGGGACATATATTAGAATGCAGTGTAATTGTTCTATTTTATTTAATAACAAACTCTGTTGTGTCTATTTACTAAAATTAATTCAATAACATCTACTTCATATGCATTTCTTAGTTCTAAAAAGGTCACATGGGTCTATCCACTAAAATTCGACTTTGGAGGTCGACTTTTATTTTGAGACTAAGTCAAACTCAGGTGGCGATCAACTATCATTTCCCCTCCCATTACTTTCAATGGGGAAGATTCAAATCAGTGTTTTTTTCTATGTCAAACTCAGGTTTCCTGTGAGGAAGCAAGTGCTAAAGAATCATATCTACTTCCCCCAAGTAAACATGTATCTTTTCAAATACACACAGGTTTACTCTCATGTTCTGGGGAAACATGGCAGATGCAGGTCAGAGAATAAAATGGCATATATTAATACAAATACATGCCAGTTCATCCTCACACTAGGAACACTAAATGTTAGAAGCACAAGTGAAAAAGATCCAAGCACATTTTTATATTATCATCTGCTCTGTTGAGTGCTTCTCTTCAGCATTAATAGAGACAGGTGGGAATTAATAAAAATTCCCACCCAAAACACAAAGCTCTTTGCAGTGAATTTAGGAGAGCTGATTCAGTAGCCAAGAAAACATATCAATGTAAATAGATAATGTGAAGATGGCATGCCATGAACCAGTGGCAGATCCAGGGGCGGGGCAACAGGGCAATTGCCCCCCCATGCGGATCACTGATAGGGGAGGGGGTGAGGAGAGAACAGGAAGTGAGAGAGGAGAGAACAAGGGTGAGAGAGAAGAGAACAGGGGGGAGAGAGGAGAGAAGAGAACATGGGGGAGGGGGGAGAGGAGAGAACATGGGGGAGGGGGATAGGCGTGAACCTGGGGGAGAGGAGAGAACACATGGGAGGAGGGAGCAGATAACACAGGTGGAAAGGAGAGAACATGGGGGGAGGGGGGAGGGGGAGGAGATAACACGGAGTGTAGAGGAGAGAACGCGAGGGGAGGGGGTAGAGAAGAGAGAACATGAGGGGAGGGGGAAGAGAAGAGAGAACACAAGAGGAGAGAGGAAAGAACACGAGGGGATGGGGGAGAGAACACCAGTGGAGGTGGGGAGAGAGGAGAGAACACAAGGGGAGGGGGGAAGAGAGGAGAGACATTGGGTAGAGAGGAGAGAACATGAGGGGAGGGGGGATAGGAGAGAACACAAGGAAGACAGACATGGGAAATAGAATAGAGAGAAATGGGAAGGAAGAGGAGAGAGATGGATATGGGAAGGAAGAGAGACAGATGGACATGGGAAGGGAGAGGAGAGAGACAGGGGGACATGGGAATGGAGAGGAGAGCGACAGAAGAACATGGGAAGGGAGAGGAAAAGACAGATGGATATGAGGGAGAGGAAAAAGATGGACATATGCAGTGCCTCTCCGGAGATCAGACTCTGCATCAGACCCCCGCAATTAACTTTATAAGATTCTTACCAATAACAGCGTAATACAACATTACAAAAGTTTGTTAAATTACTCTTACATAAAGCCTTATGCTGCTATCTCTTAAAGGATGTATTAAAGCACCAGCATGGCTTTTAGGAAAAAAGTCCACTGATATTTCTAAAACATTAAACCATGGCACAGAGTAACTGCTAAACATCTACCACTTTTCACATTTCTCCTACCACCACAACCACATTTTTTCCAGCTCTTTAACAATGCAGGTACCCCATCACTCTGGATGTGTTCAATAACCTTGGTTTGTTGCAGGCATATATAGCTCAGTAGACATCAGTTTTAAGTTAAACCTTAGGAAGGACTTGGTTGATGATAACAATCTAAGTCAGGAGTGTCAAACTGTGGCCCTCCAGCTGCTGCTGACATCTCCTATAAAACTCTGCAAGAGGTAATAGGGATGTATGGGAAATGTATTCCTGTAAGAGGTTAAAATTCTCCATGAAAAATACTGCTCTCTATATTTAATAAAAAGAACAATAACAAAGTGTTAAATCAGGAAAGGTACATTCAGATATTCTCAGACTTCCAAGTACATCCTGGGGTTGTTACTAAATCTGCATGTATATGTAATTATAATGCTGACTGCTGGCACCCATCCAGTGTTTTAACCCAGATTACAGCCTTGACTTTAAATGACCCATAGCAGAATGAACAGTAACTATAGCAGAATTAGAAGAAGGCTGGGCATACAAATACTGTTTTCCCTTGATAAAAATGTCAATTTGCATGCTTCATCTAATAGTAAGATCCTGTGCATTAGTAAGATGAGTTTAGAGTTTCAGTCGAGAGTGTCAAAATATGCCAGCAGAGCTACTTTACTTAACATAATTCAGCTCATGTGTGTCTGGGTGCTATAAAAATAGCATAATACTATGCACACATATATGTGTGGGCTGCTGCTTTAGTTTTACATTGCTAATGAATGACAAATCCTGGCATGCCCAGTCATAAGAAAACTTCTCAAGATTACGTCTCACATTGATATTGTTTTGTTCTCAGTGAAATCTTAACTCTACACAAATTGTACCACATCAAAGAAGTTTTTATAGGCAGATACCATGTCACTGTGAAATACCGCTTCCATGGGATGCGACTCAATAAAACACATATAGAACTTGTTGAAAGTGGTGTTTACAGTGCAATTTATGCTCACTTTTGCTATGTTCTCTGAATTCTATGACCGGTGATAAATGTATTCCGATTTTTGTATCCAGACAATGTTTATTATATTTAGGTTGGTAGATTTAGTAGGAGATAACAAGATGGAGTATTAAATCTGTACTAGTTTAAGAGGCTAATAACATAGTATTAGAGGTTTCAATTTTTTAGGAAACCTTCCCTATCAGATGAATTTAAACCAGTGCCACTTACCTGGATATTGGTGGAGCAATGGGTTGGAGTTCTCCTTTGTCTGAGGATTGTATAGAGAAGCTACATAATGGTTGGATAATGATGAGAATCTGGGTGTGAAATAGCAAGACTTATGTGGGAACATCTTAGATTGTAAGCTTGCCTGCTGAGTTCTCTATACCTTATGGATTGTTTATGACACTTTTTTAGTGTTATATTTTCTTTGATATATTTATATTTATATATATATATATATATATATATATATATATATATATATATATATATATATATATATAAATGTTAATGAAGTATATGCAATGTAGAGATGAACTATGACTGAAGGAGAAGAAGGATGAGCCTTACAGGATAAATTATACAGCAGTAAATGAGTCTTGAGATCAAATCCAGTGAATAAGCATATTTTAAGATTATCAGTTAACCCCTTAAAATGGGAACTGTGTAAAAGAGAATGTATCCCACAAAGTGCCACTGATTTTAATGCAGCCAAGCACTGGTTTATACAATGGTCAATTCTGACCTTCTTCCAAGGCACACAGTTTATAAGAAATTTCTCGACAATGTACAGGTTGCTATAGAAATTACAAAAAAAAGGGCAAGGAAAGAAAACTAGATTTCATGGGAATGTAAATATAAAACCTGATAACATGGTGGAGGATGATAGATTTGGCAGACAAATATAACCTAACTGGGAATCCCATTGACTTATTCCACCAATCATGTCACTAATGTAAAGCGAGTGACTGTTTAGTGTTCCAGTCAGAAAGTGTGTGTTTTTAACCACATTGTGATCCTAGAACATTCTATGCCATACTATTTTTCTGATCCCTCGCATAGAATGTCCTTCAGTTAACAGCTCATCTCGGCTCCCTATTATGAGCTTGGATCTCGCTGCAGGGGCCGCAGCGGCATCCAACGTGTCAGATGAGGTCACTTGTCAGATTGACAGAAAAAATGTAACCTGTAGCCAGAGGCGTCACTAGGGGGGGGGGGGGCTACTGGGGCTGAAGCCCCGTATATCATCCCCATAGCCCCGAATCCTGAGTCACCAATCCTGTTTTTTTTCCCCTCTGAAAGCAGTGGGTAACTGCAGGGGTAGCGGACCCCTGGGACCACCTGTCTATCACCCAGCATCTCCCCTTGTCTTGTAGTGTAGTGCGCCGGATATGATATGATTTCATATCCGGCGCGGTGTTCAAGCCCTCACGCAGCCCTGTTTGATTCTGGCTGCGTGTAGGGCAGAGGCACCTCCGTAGCGTGCCTCCATCGGGCACATGGAGCTGAGAGTAGCGCCGAAGGGGTGCGTGCTCCGCCCCCTCGTGCTCTGATACACCAGGACCAGCTGCAGGGCATGGAGGCAGACGGTGTGCCTGAATCGCCCCCCTCCCTGCAAATAAAAGGTAAAGGAGCAGGGAGGGAGATGGTTCAGACACCACTACCGGTGAAAGAAAATAAATCTGCAAGGGTGTCTGTCTGTGTGTGTGTGTAAGGGTGTCTGTGTGTGTGTGTGTGTGTAAGGGTGTCTGAGTGTGTCTGTGTGTGTGTGTAAGGGTGTCTGTGTGTGTGTCTGTGCATAAAAGTGTCTATGTGTGTAAGGGTATCTCTGTGTCTGTGTGTGTCTGTAAGGATTTCTGTGTGTGTGTGTGTAAGGGTGTCTGGGTGTGTGTGTGTGTGTGTGTAAGGGTGTCTCTGTGTGTGTGTGTGTGTGTGTGTGTGTAAGGGTGTCTGTGTGTGTGTGTGTGTGTGTGTGTGTAAGGGTGTCTGTGTGTGTGTCTGTGCATAAAAGTGTCTATGTGTGTAAGGGTATCTCTGTGTCTGTGTGTGTAAGGGTTTCTGTCTGTGATTGTAAGGGTGTCTGTGAATAAGGGCGCATTTAACTGCCAATCCGCCCCCTTGCAAGCTGCCGTGTGACACCCAGAGGTAAAAAAAAGCAGGGGGAAGGTCTTTCCCAGAAGCGCTCTGCACCCAGCGGGATCACACACCTCACGCCCTATAGGCTATACCTGCCATCCTTGTTCTTTGTGGCCTGAGCCTGGCTTATCCTTGCGGGACCACGTGAAACGTTTTCCTGGAGTTTGTGGTGAATTCTAGTGCGGGGACCCGTGGCCAGACCCAGTAAGCCCATACGGTTACTTTTTAAGTTATTTTCCCTATTTGGATTTTTTTCAGCTATTTTAGTGGTCTTTATTTCGGATGTTTTATGTATCTATATATTTTGATGCTCTGTTGGTAATGCAAATTATATTTATGCCATAGAACATATGTTTATGTCATTGTGTTTTTTGTATTTTTGTGTATATTTGTATTTATGATTTTTTTATTTATTTGTGTTAAATTATTTTATGCACATTTAAATCCTTAGAAATTGTATATATTTAATTTCAAGACAGCGTGCTTGTGTGTGTCTGATGGAGACATGTGTGAGACATTGTGTGTGTGTGTGAGAGAGAGACAGCCTGTGTGACACAGCGTGCTTGTTATGTGTGTCCGTGTAACACAGCATGCTTGTTATGCGTGTCTGTGTGAGACAGCATGCTTGTTATGCGTGTCTGTGAGACAGCGTGCTTGTTATGCGTGTCTGAGTGAGACATCATGCTTGTAATGCGTGTCTGTGTGAGACAGCGTGCTTGTTATGTGTGTCCGTGTAACACAGCATGCTTTTATGCGTGTCTGTGTGAGACAGCATGGCTGTTATGCATGTCTGTGTGACACCATGCTTGTAATGCGTGTCTGTGTGAGACAGCGTGCTTGTTATGTGTGTCTGTGTGAGACAGCGTGCTCGTTATGCATGTCTGTGTGAGACAGCGTGCTTGTTATGTGTGTCTGTGTGAGACAGCGTGCTTATGTGTGTCTGTGTGAGACAGCGTGCTTGTTATGTGTGTCTGTGTGAGACAGCGTGCTTGTTATGTGTGTCTGTGTGAGACAGCGTGCTTGTTATGTGTGTCTGTGTGAGACAGCGTGCTTGTTATGTGTGTCTGTGTGAGACAGCGTGCTTATGTGTGTCTGTGTGAGACAGCGTGCTTGTTATGTGTGTCTGTGTGAGACAGCGTGCTTGTTATGTGTGTCTGTGTGAGACAGCGTGCTTGTTATGCGTGTTTGTGTGAGACAGCGTGCTTGTTATGTGTGTCTGTGTGAGACAGCGTGCTTATGTGCGTCTGTGTGAGACAGAGTGCTTGTTATGTGTGTGAGAGACAGTATGTGAGACAGCGTGTGTATGTGTGTGAGACAGCATGCATTTCTGTGTGAGATGATATGTGTGTGTCTGTGTGTGTATATGAGTAATTACAAACCTGTTTTATTTACTTGAGTTTTTTTTCCTTTTAGTAATATTAGGTTGTATTCTTTTTAAATAATTCTGATAAATTCTGTAATATGTTTAACATTTTGATAAATGACACATACACAAAATGTAGTATTTAGAATATAAGTTTATAATGAAAAATCTAATCATTTAATAATCAATAACTCAATTAATAAAGTGGATCCGATAAAAAAAGGGAAATAGGAACACAGCAACACCATAGGAATATTATTTACTTAATCATAGGAATATTATTTATATACCAGGGCTTGACAAATTTAACTGAATTTTAGGAGCCATCCAAAAAATCCAGGAGCCAGAAAAGGGCACATACACACAAACATACACAAACTTTTACATGGAGTCACACACACACTCAGTCACCAACATACACACCCAATCAAAGACGGTCAAATACACAGTCAGCCACATACGCACACATACATACATACATACATACATACATACAGCCAGTCACATACACACACATACAGTCAAGACCATATACACAGATAGACACACACATGCAGTCAGTACCATACACACAGATAGACACACACAGATGCAGTCAGTAACTTTTTTTTATACTATAAATCTTTATATGGATTGATTAGGTTATAAACTTCTCTTCTTAATATTACTTTGCAGAGACACTCATTAACATACAGACACACACAAACATACAGTCCGTAACATACAGAAACACAAATACAGTCAGTAACATACAGACACACACATACATTCAGTAAAATACAGATACAAACACATACATCTAGTAAAATACAGACACACACATACAGTCAGTAACATACAGACACATATACACCTACATTCAGTAACATACAGACACACACACACACACACACATATATTCAGTAACATGCAGACACACACACACACACACATACATTCAGTAACATACATACAGACAAACAACACATAGTCAGTCCCAGACAGACACACATACAGCCAGTCACAGACAAAGACACACATACAGCTAGTCACACATACATATTCAGTCACAGACAGTCACATACACACACCTACAGTCAGTCAGTCACACACACACTCACACACACACACACACACATACACACACACACACACACACACCTACACACAAGCCAGCAGTTTTTTTTTGCTGTTTAAGATTTAAAAAGTACATCTATCAATATGTCCCCCCTCTTGCTGCCATACCTCATTCCAGTCTGATCTGTGTCTCTCACAAAGGCACAGACCATCATTGTTTCTAGTCCTGCTGAGCACACCCGGCACTCATTATAGTGTGGTGCGCATGGGGACATACCAGGAAGTAGGTGCACACACTTCCCCCTTGTGCTCCACTGGATAATACAAAAAAAAATGATCTCAGCAGCGAGGGCACCATGTGGGGACAATAATACCCGGGTGCCAGGTCTAATTTTGTGGTGCCTGGGATTTGTTGCACCCTGATATATACCCAAATATACTTATTGTTAATTGGCATCTCATATATTCATCTGTATGCTCGCCTAAGCATTTACTCCACTTCTATCAAATCTGCCCTGGGCTCCAGCCCCAGGTCTTTTGGAGACCTAGCAACGCCCCTGCCTGTAGCACCTGCTACATTTTACTAAATTGCACCATGCCCAAACTTTGGGTTTGGACACGACTCCATGACGTCACAGGTGAGGTTGGGAGGTCTCGCTATTCTTTTTTGCCAGAGACCCACAGAGACTATTAAGACGCTGATTGGGTCTCTGCAACTGTGTCCCTGGCTACCGATCACTTTGTGATTGGGGCCAGGAACAAAAAAAATGGCGTGTTGGTGCTTGTGTCTTCTGGGACGCAAGCACTATGTTTTACGAAGGAGTTAATATTGTGCCCCACTATTTTTGTGAATAAAGGTGGTATTAGAGATTCCACAGTTAAAATCTGTTTAGGGCCTGGCAGTATGTTAAATTGGCTCTGACTACAGCACACATTATTAATAACCAATTCTGCTTTATGGAGAATTCTGCTCATTCTCTATACATGTATATTTCTCCCAAATATTACATAATACTAAGTTTCTATCATTACAGAGAAGCTGCCATGATATTTACTTACTGTGCTATTATATTCCATATAATGATGTTTTATGTTTTATATATGTGCCAGTTTACATAAAATGTTATCATTTTCAGTGCAATCTAACCTTAACAAGCACAAGTTTAATTTAGCATAAAACATAATAACCCTCATTGGCAATGTGCTACAAAACTGTAAATTAACATAGTTTTTGTTCACAGTTGCAAATGCGATAACACGTGACTGGCCTTTAAGCCAGGGTCGACCTGTGTCACTGAGTTTATTGCTCACCAATAGCTTGAAAATATGTGGCATTTTTACATCTTAAGAGGGACTATGAAAAACTGGGGCAAACAACTGAACATTATTCATGCAGCTGAAGAGCATTGCTTGCATTAATTATTTATATTCAGATTATCTGCCTGAGTCACTTCATACTTTCTTGTAGCATGCAGTTCGAAGAGCAACTGGACCGATTTCATAAACACCCTTTGTTTGTAAGAGGGTGGCAAACTAGGTTCCCTCGCATATCGAGGTACATGACACGTATATAGCACATGTTGATTGTCAATCAATATCTTTAAGAGCAGAAAGTAGTACAGGAATTAATAATTCATTTTAACGTCATCCACTGTAAATCTATAAAGGTACTTTATAACTGTCTATATAACACGACATCGGAACCCAGGGACATTGTAATGATTACCGCTCAAATCTAGAAATCTAGGCTGGAATAAAGTACGAGCTGAAATTAAAGGAGATTCAGCTGGATATTAGTAATGTAGGGTAGCTGGCTGTGACCAATCATAGTAAGGAATGTGATCCTGTATTTACTAATGCTGATTCGACCGTGGGTACTTCGGATGAGTGAATGTTGGATGAGCAGAGTATATGAGAATCCCCTGGATTTTCTACTTAACTAGCCACACCATTCTATTAGACGACAGATTTCAAACTTGTGGGAAATAAATAATAAAAAAATCTCCAAGGATCCCCCCCCCCCCCACCCTATCAGCCAATAAAATATTAAGTCGTCTTTAATATAAACAGATGTATTCAAGTTATTGTTGGCAAATTTCTGTCTCACAGATGGCAAAAATATGTGAAATATTTTATGGTTTTCTAATAAATACATACACGCTTTCTTGATCTCACTAAGATTTTTATATTTAATGGAGGTCAGCCAGTTAAGCTTTATTTGTTGTAATATGCATTTGTGCAATATGGAGGATGTGCTATGACACGCTAAGTGTTTCTTATTAAAAGCTATTTTGGATTTTTGGTTGCAATATATTTGATATTCGCACACTGAATACATTAGACAGTGTGGATCATTCAAAGACTTGCCAAAGGACAATACTGTAAGATATGTTACTCTGCATTAAGCCCTTTAATGCAGATAATCATTGAATGTGAGGTACTGTGTGTTTAAAACATCAGAGACATAGAACTGACTTTGAAATATGGAAGTTCGGCTAGAAGTCAGTTCTATGGTTCTGATTTTTTAAACACACAGTACCTCCCATTCACTGATTATCTGCATTACAGCATTTAGTGCTGAGTAACAAAGAAAGTATGCTACAGTTTATTCACTGATTGAATTAGTCATGCCTTCCCCCTTTATTGCTCCTTTTGATGTTATGCATCCATCCCATGACTCATTTCTGAAAATAAAAGCTTGTCAAGTGTGGGATGGTCATTTTAGCACATCCCAGGACATTGACTCATATAGTATTGATGGAGAAATACATGTTAGTTCCAGGCACAAAGATATTTATATTAAAAATATAAATAAAAATGTTCATCTTTGATTACCTAAGTACGCCTTCACCATTTCTCTAGTATTGATGTATTTCTATTAGCTTTAAAAATCTTAGTTAAGATGTATATAACTATAACTGACTGTTATTAAATATACAACATATAATATGCAAATTACACATTTACTATGGAAAATAAGTTAATTTGCATATCCAACCCCAGTTCATAAGCCAAATACACCACACATATATTTGAAATATATTTTTTCTCTCAATGTATGCAATTTGCTTAACACAACATATCGATTATTTTTCATTATTATTTGATCACCACAGTCAGAGTAGAATCAATGTTTAGGTGACAGATTCCTTTTAAGGCCCCCTCTGAATTAATAACCAGCCTCATTTAATGGCTACACATGCCTATTGGATTTCAATGAAAGAGTCAGTGATGAAACCAGGCTGTGCAAAGAACATTTTAATGTATGGAAAGAACTACATAACATCATTGTTAGAAAATGTATTTGAAAAATAAACTGTAAATGGTTTGAACCTAAATCATTTCTATTGTCTTGAGGTTTAAAATGAAATGGTATAAGTAACACAACACCGCCTTTTCCCTCCAATAGATGCATTTTCTTTAAGGATTAATATTTTGTTTTAGGAGGGAATTTGTTAAGCCAGTGGAGTGCTTGGCTACTGTCCAACAAATGCTGTTAGTGGCTGAAATCATAAGTGACACTTAGCACCTGATGTATGAAAATCTGTGTGTCATCTTGAAAGCAACATATATTTTCTCCATAAAAAGTGAAACAGATTCTGCAAAAAGATTTTGCAATCCAATGCGTTATGTGTAAAACACATTCTTCACATTCTTCAGGGAAGCATCCAAAAATGGACAGCAAAAAAATTGGCATTTCTGAAACCTTAGACTTAAACCTGGTGTAAAAAAAAAACTACTACTTCCCACGACAATGCCGGGCACCGGAGCTGGGACTTGGGTGGATCTCTATGCACTGACAGTATGTCCCATATGTGAGTGTGAGGGCCAGTAGAAGCTGTATCCCTCATATTTACAAGTAAATTAGACAAATTCAGAATACAGGAAATATACATTTCAATAAATACACTCGTTTTTATTATTATTTCACTGTCATATGCATTAAAAATGTTTAGGTCATTTTCAGGTCGAAGTGGAAGACCCCACACTCTTGGAGATGCATAGATTGTCAAACATACCAACATGAGCACTGCTTCTAATTATTTTGTGTGCACCTTTTATGTTAAGATTGTTCAGTCAGACACATTGTGTAAATGCAATAAGTCTATGCAATAAATGGGCATTTACTGTATTTTACATCCTTGTGACTCCATTTGCCTTAACATATAAGCAAAACCAATTCTTTACATTTTTTTCTGATGGAAGGACTGACTTGAATTAAAACAATTTTACCCTAGCTTTACTTGATTAGTCAGGTTTATACAAGAATTGGAAGCAATTTTCACAATTCTTAGATGTCAAGTTGTCAAATACCAAATTGACGAGTACTTTTAAAACACGTCTTGCAACAGGGAGTCTTGCATGTAAAAGGAAGTCATGCTGAGTATTTTTCTCTCCTCTTCTGGAGAAGAACAGTAATGTCACTAAGATTTTTATCCATTCCGCTTCCATTCTCTATATTTGTTTGTGCATTTGAAGCATGATTCAGGATTTTATAGAAAATAAAATAAATATGAGCCAAATTTGGCTAGAATAATTTATAAACAAATTTCAGATATTTATATATTCATGGAGGGGGCAGTTTTTATGTATATCAGGTGATTCTATGTAAGATTAAAAGAAAATAAATACTCCACAATGGTTGAATAATGAACTAGTTATTAATGCTCCCTAGAATAATATCTGGCCGTAAACCACAAAGAACCCTTCTGGGTTCTCCATCTTTCTCCACCAGCATTAATAATAAAAATAAAGGAGAACTATAGTGATAGTTACTATGCTGTAAATACCCTCCAGACCTAACAATATAAGTGAATTAAAAGGTACACTAATTGCACACTGATTGTTCCTATAGTGTATTGCTGGGACTAAAAACATATTAGTAATTATGGAATGTGTAACAAGATGTGTTAGGACTACTTGTTGTCAGAGGCATATTTGAAGGATGATTGTTTAATATGGCACAATTGAACTAGAATCTATTAATGTTTTTAAATATATTGCACACAGACACATTCAGAAGTATACAATTCCTAGTTCAACGAGAGCACCAGTAAATCTTGGGATAGCACTGCAACTCTCATCACGCGCACCTCTCCTGCACTTGATTGATACAGCATCTTGAAGTTTCAAGACATCTTTCTTTTTAGTAGACAAATTATGAAATTACATTGTCATTGAAAACAATCATTTTCACCCTAACAGTTAGATTATTGGGATCTGTAAAAAAGAAGGTAGGGCAACCCAAACAGGTGTGTGCCAATGAACTGTTATAATATAGTGTTCAAATATGGGCAGAATATTGTGTAAGCTTCTACACTTTGTGGAGCCTGTGTATGCCCAAACCTGTCATTAATGTCCACTCTCCAGAGCACATGGCAGAACAAGATAGACATATTAGTTTCAAAAAGCCCTGGTAACCTCTTACTCTGTGAGTCCATGTGGTGAAGCACATGGTTCAACTGGTAATATTGGTATCACATGTCTGCATGATCACTTCACTTTTAAGTAGTCAATTCCATGCAATCAATGTTATAGTTTGGTAACAATATATACTAACTTATATTAACATGTAAATGTAATAAATATTGTTAGAATGCAGAAAGCAAGGCATGTAGTTCTTTTACTTTACACTCAGTAGTAATATTTGTTAACCGCCAGTAAATTAGTTCATTGGCAAAAGACTGACATCAAATCAGTATTTCATTATTATTTCAGGATCCGATGTTTGAATAGTTCCTAAAAGCTGAGTTGGGTTAGTCTTGCCAATATAAATACAACTATTTTTATCACTTGTAATCAGATTGAAGTATTCACTGCACACATTCAATAACAACAGTAGACCACCATCAAATTACATTTCTGAACATCTATTTATGCACTGGCTCGATTAGGGGGTGGGCATGTTGTTTAGAATCTAGGGTCAGATCTCTCAGATCTTCCTTCACGTAGCCCAAATCCCACATAAAATGACAGAGACATATATAACAAGGATAATAAGGTTACTATTTAAAACATCTACACTTGATGCAATGTTTCAGTTAAAAATAATATTTGTTTTCCTGCAGTCCTTCAAACGAAAGTTATATTTTATGATTCCATCATCACAGAGAAACTAGACAAACATGGGATTCATGGCAGAGGAGTAAGGCTGGAGCCATTGCTCATTTGCAAGGCATTTATCTGAAGCTAAATCAGAATGGTCGCAGAATGATTTAGAGTTTTGTACTGGCCTAGTCAAAGATGTTTTGACAGGACTTGCCACATATAATAAATTGGTTCTTCATGGAGGAGTGGACAAGAATTCATCCACAGACTTAGAAGATGTCTGTTTGTTTGTTTGTTTGTCTGAAGCTCTAAAAACTCTACAACTCGTGAGCTTTCTATCCTAAAGACCTTATGTTGTAAGTTTCAAAAGATCTAAGGGTGGAATTTCTACATCAATACAACTATTTTCATCTATCTACATTGCTCCTTTCCAGAGTTATTAGTTTATTAAGTTTTAAATACGACTTGCTGAACAACAATTGTGAACTGCTACAAGATGGAGCATTGGGAATGCTGAAGAAAGGAATGAGCACTGTACCAGCAGAGTTTCTCAGCAGAGAAACATTGGTACACTAGTTGTACCAACATTACAACTGTGTGATAGAGGCAGCCCGCCATCAGGGGGTGAAGGCGATACTGGCGTCCAGGGCCCCGTGGGTCCAGGGGGCCCCGCGGGCCCAGGTCACGCCAGAAAAAAAAAACTCTGTTAAGCCATTGCGCGGCTATGAGGGAGCTCCCTCCAGCTGCGCTCCTTCAATAAAGTTTGTAAAAAAAAAAAAAAAAAGGGACCGGAGTAATTTTTTTTAAAACAAACTTTATTGAAGCGTGTGGCTGGAGGGGAGCACAGAACACTTCCCTCACAGCCATGGACATGCAGAGCACTGGGAGACAGCACCAAGGAGGTAAGTACTGGGGAAGGGGGAGGAGGGTGGTACATTACAAGCATACTGAGGGGCAAAATCCTGGTATATTGAGTGGCTAAATCCTGGCATATTGAGTGGCAAAATCCTGGCATACTAAGGGGCAAAATACTGGCATATTAATTGGCAAACGAATGGCATATTAATTGGCAAACGAATGGCATATTAATTGGCAAATGAATGGCATATTGAGGGGCAAAATCCTGGCATATTGAGGGGAAAAATACTGGCATATTAAATGGCATATTGAGTGGACAAATACTGCAATATTAAATGGGAAAAGAATGGCACATTGAGGGCAAAATACTAATTATTGAGTGGCAAAATATTAATGGCATATTGAGTGGCAAAATATAACTGGCATATTGACCAACTGCTCCCAACCACCCTCCATGTTACACTAGACGAAGAAAATATGCGGGTAGGTTGGGCGAGTGGGAGATATTGTCGGGGGGGGGGGGGGGGGGGAGGCAGAAAATGTGTTATATAAGGGGCCATGAAATTCCTGGTGGCAACCCTGGATAGAGGCAGCAGCAAATAAGACAAGCCAGAGGAGAAAAAATGAACACGTGCAGCAGATTGTGGATGCTCTTAACCCAGTTGTACACTTAAACTACTTATATTACATAGGCAGAATGTTATATCACACTGAACTCACAAATGTAGTTTATGTAACAAATGTATTAGCTTTGTCAATGATAGCTAGGAATCTATACTCAAAGGGAATGTTATAAACGCTGCCACACATGGAGACATTGCAAGGGTGTGTGTAGTGAATTGTAGCTGATGTCATAATCTCCTTTCATTAGGAAAAGACGGAGCATAGGCTAAACATTACATTTTTTCCAAGCTGAGAGTGCAGAATGTTTAAAAGACAGAGCAATGAGAATACATGCTGAATGCTGTTGAAACTGATAGCATACCGAACTACACCGAACTGATAAGTGTCAAGAATCCAAATTCCGGGTGAAGCCAGGTAGTAAAGCTAGTTAGTTATAGGAAGCTGGTTACAGCCATTGCTGCTGCAGTTGGCTTTTGTGTCTAAGGTGGCAATTATTTTTTCACAGGAGGGATTTTGCATAACCCACAAAATTAAGGCAAACAAAATTAATTTGAGCTTGCTATACTAAATAATGAAAATTACTTGAAGACGCCCTGGGCTAGGGCAAAACCTGTCTGACATAACTTACTCCAGAGAGATTGCGATATTGAACCGCCACTGATGATCTCAGGACTTCCTGACTTTTAAATTGAAAGCTTTTGTGTGACCCTCATGAGAGTTGTCACCAATATTTTATGTAAGTGATTTGAAACTTTTTTCTATACTAATTAAAACGGCTTTATTCTTTACAAATATTCTCTGTCTATTACATGTGAGCTGAAGTGTTTATAAAAAGGGATACAACACTACTACATTGGGAGAAACCTGGAAACTTCAGAGCAGTACCATTTCTGCTCCAATACAAGTGAGTGTGCTACTAATCTGGGGGGACCCTAGTAAGTGTATACAGGAAGCATTATTGTTGTGTTTTGTCTTTCTCTGCATATTTACGTACATCTGATCAACCTACAAAGAAGTTTTACTCCATTTACTCTATCAAATGTAAGTACATTTATATATTTTTAACACTGGGTTAAAGATAGTCGTGTGAAAGCATCGCACTCCATCTTCTATATATTATAATGAAAATTACTTTCCAATAAGATTTACAAAACGGATTTAGTCCAAAATAAACATTATACTTTAACCCCTTAGTGACAGATGACGTGCCAGGCACGTCACGGCAAATCGGGGACTTGCCGACAGGTGACGTGCCTGGCACGTCATTCACTAAATAAGGTAAAGAAAGCGAGGCACTTAGCAACACCTTCAGCTCACCCCAGAACCGATGGTGGTCGCTCTCCTGAGCGACCCCATCGGCTCAGTAGAAGGAAACGCTTCCCTTCTACTGGCAAGAGCATCGGAAGTGAATGTATTTCACTTCCGTTGCTCTAGGGGGCGCCAATCGATGCCTGCACATCAGATCTGTGTGATCTGTGTGCAACCATGTATGATAAGTGCTCTTGATGAGCACTTATCATACAGTCATAGGCAGTATTTGTAAATATTGCCTTTGACAAGTATTGATCTGCCTCCCTCTCCTCACTAGTTTTAATAAGGGAGAGAGAGATCAGATAATGTAAAAAATATATATTTTTAATAAAATTAAATATTTAATAAAAGTTTAGAAACCAAGGGGTTTTATAAAAGCCATTTCAAGTGTTTAACCCCTTCCCTGCCATTGATCGCTGTGTATGCAGTGATCATACACAGCAGCACATTTTTTTGCTGTCTGTGCATTTTTTAGGGGTTATTTTTTTTTACTTTAATACATTACAGTATAACAAAGGCTCTTTTAAGAGCTATTAATCCCTTGCTTGCTGTAGATCACTGCCTAAACAGCGACCTGGCGCAAATGCAGCAATCTTGCTGCAGAAGCATTTTTTATATATTTTTTTTACACCCGCTAAGGGGTTAATTATACCCGTTAGGGGATTACATTTAACGTTAACATTTTCTTTAGCTGTCTGAGCGCATGCATATCAATCAGTAATAGCTGATCATTAGCTTAGGCGGTTTGGTGATTGCTCATATGAGTATAACCATTCGCCTGGTCAGATCAATATTTGTTGTAAATATTGATCCGACCTGTGTAGATCTGCCTACCTCTCTCCTCACTTGAGTTTTAGTGAGGGAGACAGACAGAGCTGTATAATGTAAGTTTTTAATTATAATAAATTTAATAAAATTGAGACCTAAAGGCTTTTATAAAAGCTGTTTCTAGTGTTTAACCCCTTCCCTGCAATTGATCGCTGTGTATGCAGTGATCTTACACAGCAGCACATTTTTTGTTGTGTGTGCATTTTTTAGGGGTTAATTTTTTTACTGTGATTTATTACAGTATATCAAATGCTCTTTTAATAGCTATTAACCCCTTGCTTGCTGTATATCACTGCCTAAGCAGCACATATGGTCACTGCCTAAGCAGCGCATATGGTCACTGCCTAAGCAGCTCATATGGAGCGATATGGTCGCAGAAGGATTTTTTTTTGCTATCAGCATTTTTTTTTGTCACACTCTCTAGGGGTTCATTATACCCACTAGGGGATTATGTGTATTCCTTTTGAAGCTGTCTGAACGCGTGTATAGCGATCAGTAACAGCCGATCAGTGGCAAGGACGGTATGGTGATTGCTCAGATGAGCATCACCATTCGCCTGGTTAGATCAATATTGGTAAATATTGTTCTGACCCATATGGATCTGCCTCCCTCTCCTCACTTGAGTTTTAGTGAGGGAGAGAGATAGATCTGTATAATATAAGTTTTTAATTGTAATAAATTAAATAAAATGTTACAAAATTGTAAGACCCAAGGGCTTTTATAGAAGCCATACCCTTTGTATAGTGTACCCTGTGTATTAACCCCTTCCCTGCCACTGATCACTGCACAGCAGAACAATTTTTTTTATGTTCATTTGTAGGGGTTAATCTTTTTGTACAGCACTACAAAGGCTCTAATAAGCTCTATTAACCCCTTCCTTGCTCTACATGTCAAAATTCCAAGTTGGAAAATCAAAAAGCGCACCTCTCAAATATAGCCTTTCAACTCCCAAAAAAGCTGACAAACCTATGCATGGGTGGTATCCCTGTGCTAAGGAGATGTTTCTGAACACATATTGGGGTATTGTTTGCCAGTGAAACATACCGAAATATGTGAATTTGTGTCTAAAGTACAATGTATGTGGGAAAAAATACACAATAAAATTACTAGCACAAACTTTGACAAAGGCTGGTGTTAGAATTTGTGCATTGAAAGTGTTAAAATAGCCTAGGGTGTCTACTTTTACAAAATATATGCTTTTTTGGGTAAAATACACTGTCCGGATTAAAAAAAAAGTCCCAAATGAAAGATGGGCTCAGGCTGACTACACGTCAAAATTCCAAGTTGGAAATGCGCACCTTCAAAATGTGGCCCTTTAGCCTAGGGTGTCTACTTTTAAAAAATATATGGGTTAATGGGGTAAAATATACTGGCTGGCTTCAAATATGTCCCAAATGGGACATGGGTGCAGGCTGTCTGCATGTCAAAATTTCAAGATGGAAAATCAAAAACTGCATCTCCCAAATTTGGCCTTTTAGCTCCCAAACAACCCAACAAACCTATGCATGACTTATATCCCTGTACTCAGGAGAAATAGTAGAATATATTTAGCAGGTTTTTTCATTTGCTTTTGTCGATGAGGAGAAGATGTTTCAAATAAAAGTCAGGAAATTTGAGTTTTGTTTTTTTTCCATATTTTTTTTTTTTTTTTATATAATATTATAAGATATGATCAAAAGAATGGCATCCAAAGAAAGCCCTTCTTGTCCTGATAAAAACCAATATATAATATGTGTGGGTACAGTAAATGACAAAGAAGAAAATTACAGCTAAACACAAACAGTACAGAAATGTTAAAATCGCCATTGTCTAGAATGGACAAAAATGTTTCAAAGGCTCATTAAAAAGTATGTCTATGCTTTTTTTTGTCTGTAGATCCCAGATCCCCCCTGAAATAGCTTGTGTAATAGTATTATCAGCAAAAGTGTCATATACAACTCAGCATTCAATATAATTTGATCCTTGTTTTTACCTGGAGCCAAGTTCCCAAATTCATGAACATTATGTGTTTATATACTCCTTTAATCCCTCAAATAACACATTGCAGACCAAAGGAGAAAATAGTATAGCATGTACAATGTACACGGAGCATTAGCTTTTAAGTAGATCGTTTTTAAAGCTTAATTTCAAAACCTCGGTTCAATAGCTATACTAAATGAATTCTAAATTGAAAAAGTTGATAAAGGCTCAGCATTTCCTACTCAATGCCCAGATTGTAACCATCTCTAGTATGTGATTTAATTTATGATAAGATAGAGGAGAATTAGAACTTTGACATCACACAAAAGACTCAAAGTGAGGAAACCGAAATAACCTTTTCCATTTACTAATTTTCAAACATAAAAAAGCAAGCACTGCTTTGCTGGACTTACATTTTAAAGAGGGACTAAACCCTAAAATGTGTTTGAACCAGAAAGAAGGGATGAAAGCATTACAAAGTTATTCCCCTTCAGGCTGACCGAGTAGCTGTGTCCATGACTGGTGTGTGGACACGTCAGTTACGTCGCACATATCCAATAGCTGGGGAATAGATGAGCTTTTCCACCCAATTTGAGGTGTGTTCGGCATCTCCAATGCCAGAACATCAGTCAGTCCTAAAGCAACATGGCAGTTCAGATACACGTCAGGGCAGAATAAAAGTCTAATTTGAGACTTCCAAAATAATTTTTTCACTTTCAAGTCATTTACAAAAATTGCATCAGGTGTTTAGTCCCTCTCTAATTGCTGTACAATGGCTTAGTGCAAATTGAGAATTTATTGGCCTTATACCATATAATAACCTTCTCCCTCCACTCCATATGTATGTATGTATGTATATTCATTTGTGGTAGGTTTATGACTTAGTATATAATGTAACTGAATCACCATGTTTACGTAATCATAGCTTTACGAAACTGTGCAACCTGTTTTGTGTAACATGTTTTTGTATTGTACCAGTTTTGCCCATTTGCGATCTTTGCATTAATGGTCATTATTGACTGTCCTAATTTCTTGCAAATAAAAACCCAATATTACATTTAGAAAAACAAAGCAAATACTTTCCAAGATGCCCAAGTGTGGAAGCTATGGTTGTTTTCTTGTTGTGGAACTATGTATGCCATCCACAACAGCCAATGGCCTTTTTTTTTTTGACCAACTATTTGCTTGTTTTGCTTGTTCATTGTGTAGTGTTGCTAAATTTTTAAATTAATAAACATTAAGTAAGGATACATGAAATACATATACATATATATCAGTCCTGATGAATTTACCACAATGCATGTTTTATGAGGACATCATATTGGTATGTATGCTAATGAATCACTTACCACTGCAACAATACATTTGCATGTGTGGTCAGATTGATTAAATCACAAGGAGTGTCAGAGCTATTAAATGTAATGCTGATTCTCACTTCTAAGCATTTGCTTTCAATCAGGATCTTAGAGTCTTAGTTAGTGCTACATCTTATTAAGGCACAACTGAGTCTGGTGAATTCAAACTGTCTTATTGATGAGATATTTAAAATCAGCGTTACACAATGGGTTTCAATAGTAAATTTCAATTAAGCTAAATTCAGGAGCATGAATAGCCCAGGACGAAACTGAAAACAAAGAGAAATCGCAATGTATCCTTCCTGGTAAAATACTTCATCAATTAATAGTCGTACGCCTGGTTGAAATGACGAAGTTAGACATTTGTGTAAGCCTATCATGCTGGAACACCAATGGAACCTGAGTGACATACCTTGCTAGGAAACAAGACATATGGGGGACAGACATTCCTAAGAGTGTAAGCAGGACCCTTCTGACCTTTTGTTTCATTATGCCAAAACTTGTTTTGTTTCTTATCATTTGTACATTTTGTTTTCTCATTGTAAAGTTCTGTGGAATATGATGTACTTTCTTAGAAACCAATAATAAAAATACTGATTGAGGTGTAGAATATCACCACAAAATCTCCTTCAAGCTATTTAAAGTGAGAAATCATTGTTCAATGCATTCATCAACACCAAGTATTGCTTTACTATACTCTGCTTTAAGAATAATTAATCTGTAAAAACAGATGTTCGAAATAAATGGAAAAACAACTGACCAGTTAGATAACTCATTATGATTTATGCTCCATCTGCAAAATATAGGCAATGTAGTCTGAATGATTCGTTATATAAACAGATTTAGTTAGTGCATAACCCTTAAAACAAACATTTTCTGTATCCTAGCAGCAGGCAAATGTACTGTAGATGAATAAGTTACATGGTGATTTTCTCTGTAGGTGACATTATTAGTTAGTAATAGCACAAACACAGTGGGGTTCATTTTAGAAGGTTATTTTCAGAAACCTAAAAAGCCAGGTTTTTTAACAAGCTCCATATATTATGGAGAATGCTTGTGGTGTGCTTTAATGAATCCACTACACTATAAGCACAATAGACATATAGCTTACCATATGGAACTGGAATGTACGTTTACTGGCAGTTAGTCATTTTAATCAACTGATGTAAGTCAGAAATGAACTTCCATAAACCAAAATGTATTATTTAATCTTCTGACATGGAATGTCTCTTTTATGCATTTTGTGGGCAGCTACCTCATTATTACTATTTTAAATATTTAATTGAATTTATTTTTTGCTTTACATACAAAGACATATTTTTTATATTTATATAGATAGATATGTGTCTGTGTGGGTGTATGTGAGTATGTTATAGATAATTTATAGAGGAAAAATAGGAAAGGTTTGCAAAGGGGAAATAGGCTGTTATTTGTGTTTCAATTTACAATGAACTGTTTTATGTGTGAAGTAACCTTCTATATACACCAATCAGTTATAACATTATAGTCACTGACAGGTGGTAAGCTGGTGGAGGGAGTGTGATGCTTTGGGCAATGTTCTGCTGGGAAATCTTGGATCCTACCATTCGTATGGATGTTACTTTGACACGTACCACCTACCTAAACATTGCTGCAGACCATAGAGACATTCCCTGATGGCATTGGCCTCTTTAAGCAGGATAATGCACCACAAAGCAAAAATGGTTCAGGGATGGCTTGAGGAACACTACAATGAGTTCAAGGTGTTGACTTGACTTCAAATTCCCCGATCTTAGTACAATTGAGCATCTGTGGGATGTGCTGGAAAACAAGTCAGATCCATGGAGGAACAACCTCGCAACATTCAAAACTTAAAGGATCTGCTGCTAATGTGTTGGTGCCAGACAACACAGGATATCTTCAGAGGTCTAGCCAGGTGAGGGCTGTACTGGTGTTAAAAGGGGACCTACACAATATTAGGTAGGTGGTCATAAGGTTATGACTGATCGGCATAAAATACAGTATATTTTTTAGCAAAGACTAAATTAATATTTATTTTTTACTTCAAAATTCAAGCATACTTTGGTTACATGACTGCTTAGGCCTAGAGCCTCTTGGCCTCCAACCCTACCCCAACTAAAGACACTGACAAGTCATTTGGGTTAAAGGGCCTTGACCAGAGCTTTCTTTAACAATTAGGAACCAGCATAACCTGACACATTTTTAACTTTCCACCAGCCGCTAGCCAGACTGACTAGCAGGTAGTTATTCCATATATCTGCCATGAGCTCAGCCAGCTTTAGAACACCACTCCCCAAGAGCCCGCAACTGCGTGGCCTTAAACTTCCTGTGAGCAAGTGCTGGCTATTTCTAACACTGTGCAGTGTTGTGCCCATCCCCCCCCCCACCCCACAGTCAGAGTCTGCTCATCTACTGACTGGATCCCAGCATTGAAAATATCCAGTCCAATATCCATCTTGCCTCATCACATCCAAGTTATCCCCTTCTAGTTCTCTATGGCGAATAACTAGCCCGCCTATGCCCGTGACAAACCTGGACACTGACAAATTAATTTTTCTTCTGCACCACTCAAGTACCCGCGGGTTAGAAGATAAATGCCACACCGGTCTTGGGACTATCTCTGAACATATAATCGTAAGGTTATTAAACAGGGCACAGCATTTTGCAATGTCCGGTTTAATACCATGAATGAAGTCAATGGAGCGAACATGAACTATGTCATTTCCACCTGCAGGGAGCACCAAATTATGGATGATGGGACTATAATTCTAAGATAGAAACACTCTGGATACACCTCTGACCCCCTAGGACCCCTAATCCCTCTCCAGCGGATTCCTAGCTATCTCAAAGGATATCCCAAGGTTTCTTCCGTAAAATAAAGGAACTACATTAAGTGAGGGAAAATGTACAGATGTAGTGGCTGGACGACCATCTACATATGTGCTTTACTCCCTCCCCTGAAAAACCTGCCAAGCTAGCTTCTATGGCTGCACCTATACGAAAAGAGTGGGGGGAATATTGACTGCTGTACAGGCCTACGGCCCCCAAACTACGTTGAAACACCCTAGAGAATTGAAAACAGGTAAGGGGATAGCCTGATGCGTGAATTAATAGGGGGCCAGGGACGTGAGGTCTGAGTGGCATATATGACTGAGGCAAGAAAACCGGGCAATAGGGATCACCCACCACATTGATCACAATCACAAACCCCTTTCCTTCCTGATCTGTTTTGGACCTGCCAAGCACAATGGACACCCCTGTTTCTGAAATTGATATATTCCCCACCTGAAGGGTTGACCACTTGGCTGCACTAGGTGAAATCACTTCTTCTACTCTAAATGCCCCAAAGAACATTAACGAGAAGGACAGCCGGAAAAAGATAGTGTCGTGTACTCAGGGGCGATGGAGCATAGAGCAGGCAAGTCTGACAGGTGGAAAAAGGGATAGGCAAAAGAGTGGTCAAGGGACAGTCCAAAGGTTGAGGCAGGCAGCATAGGATAAAAAAAGAGAAGGTAGGCCGAGGTTAAAGGATAAGAGATAATAGGGTCAACGATGAGGATAGCCAAGGGTCAAAACCAGGTAGACAAAAATGAGCAGTAGTGAGGACGAAGGAGACTGAGAAATTACACTAACTAGGTCAACAAGTAAGCAAGGAGTGAAGCAAGTGAGGGGTTTAAATAGTGACTGAGTCCCTCCTCCCAGCATCAAGTTTCTGCCTCCTCCATAGACTATACAGAGGAGGAGGGAGTGGAGGAAACACCACTCCTCCTCTGTCTGGTCCTACAGGACCTGCCCTGTGATGTGATACCAACCGGAGGTAATACGCCCCCTGGCTGTCATCAGAACACACGTGCTAGACAAACGCGGTGTGCCCACAACTTGAGGCCGGGGATGCGCCCTACCCTGCAGCCACAAGATAGCACCGCGAGCGGACCATGGCATCCCAGGTGCTGCCCTGTAAGTGGACCCTTCGTGCGGGGTAAGCGAGGGACCCTGGGCCCTACAGATAGATTCATACTCAGAGAAGCATACAGAGGGATAGGGACTCAATCAATCTACTCAAAATATGACAGGATACTGGGCATCTGCTGTAAGCCCCCATACCAATTATTCCCAATGCTTCAGTGTAGAGCTCCAGCTACGCATTGAATATGTCCTCCAACTGCCAACATGTGCTGCCAATGTATTGTGCCCTAAATGTCTATTTTACCCCTATCCTTCTGGATACGACAAATGATGGATCATCCGTCATTTTCAGGGTTCTTTTTTAGGGGACCAAACCCAAAGGGGAGACACGCAGATTATGAAAAGGCGATTAGGATAAGGGCCCAACATCCTGCAATAGTTGATGGGATAAAAGAGATTCGAAAAACAAACTGAAAACCATCAAAAAGCAGTGCAGCGTGCTGTTTATTGGGGTACTTTCCTAACCAAGGAAGCAACCTTTGGACACTCACCGGGGATCTCGCTCTTGCTAACTTCATCTCTGGGTTTTGGACCACTTGCCCTGGCCTTCCGGAAACAACAGAGGGCAGGGTGAGCTCCCCCGCAATGTGAACATGCTGGAATTGGCAGGAGCTGAGCCATTTGCAATGACTCTCATTGTACATCCAACAGAAGCCCTTCCTAGGTCCATCTGGTGCCCCCCCCCCCCCCCCGAGAAAGGACGGGGAGGATGAGAAAGAAGAAGCTAGTCTGTTGGGAGTCAGTAACAGAAACCATAGATTGTCATCCTGCATGTCAAAAAGCAAGCCCGGCCTAAGTGCTGGTCATAATTAAACCAGCATTACCCACCAAGGATCTTATATGCCCCCCATATAAGGTCAAAGTAGGCAAACAAAGATGGTGCTTTTTCAGGAGACTGCTGACATAAAATACTCGCAAACACCGAAAAGCCCTGAAGTCAGTTGCCAAATGTATGGGGAATTTGCAATCCCTTCTCGGCCTCTGGTACTTCAAAGCACTTGGGTCTGAACTCACCCTTGTAATTTTTTTCTTGAACTTCTGGCATCACATGTAACCCTAAAGGGGACATCTCACATACAGTAGAAGAGGTAGAGGATAGGGACAAGACGTGAGGAACCTGGGGAACGACAGAAAATGGGGCAGGGAAAGGCGTTTTTTCAGGAGGAACAGCAGAGGGGGACCAGGGGCAACCCTATTATCTATTCTTTATCCTCCAGCTCCCCACTCCCTGTCACTGTAGGGCCCCAAGCCTCCATGTAAAAACCCTTACGTTGTTTCACACTGGAACAAGGCATCTGCCTCTTCAACTTCCTCATCTGACTCCAACAGCGCACCTGCAGCAGAGGCATGATGAAACCTTGACGATAGGACAGATTGGTTCCTATTTGTCTGTGTTTCTGGGGGACCGCTGAAGTGACAGACCGCTGGTGATGCGCACTTCCGGGTGTGTGATGATGTAACATCCGGTTCCTTCCTCTGATGTCCGACGGGGCGGGAACAGGCACCGAACTTCCTCCCCCAACATTTTGTGCCACACACACTGGAAGAGAAAGTGAGCGCGGGCTCCTGGACCTGATGGCGTCGCCATCTTGGGTGCGCAGTTCCCTGGCATCCTGCTCCGCTGCCGATGATTCTGCCATGGGGGTGACTTCAGCGGGCCCAGAGGTGGCACTGTACGCACCCGACCTCCTGCTTACATCCATTGACCTCTAGCTGTGGTCACCTCTCGCGGATGCGGCTGGGTAAGAGCCGCAAAGGAGGCCTGGAACACCTGGCCCTCCTCCTGCCTACACTGGCATCCCTTCCACATGTCACAGGAGGATCATGGGGAAGAGCAGGTACCCTCTCCAGGAGCTCCTGCATAGAGGTACCATGCGCAGACCGGCAGCTGGGCTAGCAGCGACTCCAGTGACCCGATCTCTGCCACATAGCTAACTAATCTCCTCTTTCCTTCACAGGCAATTGAGATCACCGATGAAAAGCACAGAGGATCTGCAGAACTAGTCCTGAGAAAATTGGACCTGCAAACTGCTCACTCTGGACGTTGAAAAAGGTAAAACCCTCCCTCCACCTTACTTTATACCACACAACATTGTATCCAATTTTAGCAGCCAATGAATTTAAACTTGACAAACTGCCTGAACTTAACCTAGGTAACAGTCATGACCCCCTTCTCTATTGCCCAGGGGGGTCCCTTAACCTTTGGTGCTCATACCTTATTTTCTCTGAAAAAATACCGGCCATGCTATTGCCTCCATAGACTTAACATTGGCAAGTTTTTTCTGGCGGTAAAATACCGGCTGGGGGGTAGCCCTAGGTGCTCATAGAGTTAATGTATATCACTGTCAAATTATTTACATTCATTTTGAAAAGAAAGACTTAAGTTCAGTCATTGTATTTGAGGTGTGTTTTTTAATGTTAAATATATCCAGAGGAACAGGACAAAAATCACTAGAACACAAAATGAGAAAAGTTTGATTTCTTAAATGGAGAATAGAATGCAAATCAGGAACCCCTGTACATAGCAGCTGTGCAAATTGTGAGGGAAACCCAGTGATGAATGTAATTTAATTTGTGCTTTTAAATATATCAAACTTCATGATTGCGTGATTGCTTTTTTGCCTTCTGCCTCAGCAAGCTATAACAAAATAGATGTGGTGTTCTCTAGAAGTGGGAAACAGTCTATTTCTATTTATTACAAAAATGTAAAATACAAAGTTTAGATGTAGATAAATGGTTTCTAAAGAACACATTCAGGTTCTGGCAGTGGGGTCAGTATGGGGAATCGGTGGGCTTATAGGGGTTAGTGCCCAGTCTACAATGGAAAGACCTGAGTGTTCAATCACAGTAGGCAAAATGTAGTTTACCTGTGACCTCAGCCCTTTTGTCTCCATGATAGGCATAATTTTGTTGTAGCCAATTCTGCTAGAAAAGATGGATTTTGGTCTCCAACAATATTGCAACTGATCGGTGTTCCATGGTGGACTACAGGTCCTGATCCATGTGTAATATCACTAGCGATGCTGCCGATTGGCAGTATGAAAAGCTGCAACAGCTGCACCACAGTGTCCCACCTACCCTTTCGTCCCCAGTGTCCCTTTCACCACCATCAACACGATCCTCCCAGTATCTCTCTCACCAACATCCCCGCTATCCCTGCTACATATTTCCAAGTTCAACTTTAAGTAATTTTATTGGAAAGTGGAAATGTTTAGGAACAGAAGCAACTAAGTCATGAAGTGGAAGAGGACATAATGCTCTGCTGATTCCATGGCTGAAAACGTCGACTGGCTTTAATATCAGCACAAAAAGTTTCTCACATCACCAAGTACAATGCTAAGCATCAGATCGAGTGGTCACTGGACTATGGAGCATTGAAAATGTGGTCTGTGGAGTGACAAATCACTATTCACTGTTTAGCAGCCTGATGGGCATCATGTGCAGGGCCGTCTTTAACGCGGGGCAAACGGGGCAGCTGCCCTGGGCCCATTTACTCCTGGGGGGCCCCAAGGCAGCTGTCCTGTGGGCCCCCAGCCCTGCTTGCCGCGTTCACAGCGCATTGCGCTTGTGAACGCTTTTTTCCGGCAAGCCGCATCCGATGGATGCGACGGCCGAAAAAAAAAAAAAAAACTGACGCCGGATGTGGCGTCACATCCGGTGACTGTTTCCCTCCTCCGTGCAAGAGGGAAGACTGCACGGAGGAGACATCCGGCGGGGGACACGGAGCAGCTTCATGTAAGTACTTGGGAACGGGGGGGGGGGGGGGGCGGGGGGCTGACTGGCACAATATTACTGGGCATCTGGCTGGCACAATAATACTGGGCATCTGGATGGCAGAATATTACTGGGCTCTGGCTGGCACAATATTACTGGGCATCTGAATGGCAGAATAATACTGGGCATCTGAATGGCAGAATATTACTGGGCTCTGGCTGGCACAATATTACTGGGCATCTGAATGGCAGAATATTACTGGGCTCTGGCTGGCACAATATTACTGGGCATCTGAATGGCAGAATATTTCTGGGCTCTGGCTGGCACAATATTACTGGGCATCTGAATGGCAGAATAATATTGGGCATCTGAATGGCAGAATATTACTGGGCTCTGACTGGCACAATATTACTGGGCATCTGAATGGCAGAATATTACTGGGCTCTGGTTGGCACAATATTACTGGGCATCTGAATGGCAGAATAATATTGGGCATCTGAATGGCAGAATATTACTGGGCTCTGACTGGCACAATATTACTGGGCATATGAATGGCAGAATATTACTGGGCTCTGGCTGGCACAATATTACTGGGCATCTGAATGGCAGAATAATATTGGGCATCTGGCTGGCAGGCACTATATTACTGGGCTCTGACTGGCACTATATTACTGGGCTCTGACTGGCACTATATTACTGGGCATCTGAATGGCAGAATATTACTGGGCTCTGGCTGGCACAATATTACTGGGCATCTGGCTGGCACAATATTACTGGGCTGTGACTGGCACAATAATACTGGGCATCTGACTGGCACAATAATACTGGGCATCTGGCTGGCATAATATTACAGGCATCTGGCTGGCACTATATTACTGGGCTCTGACTGGCATAATATTACAGGCATCTGGCTGGCACTATATTACTGGGCTCTGACTGGCATAATATTACAGGCATCTGGCTGGCACAATATTTCTGGTCTCTGACTGGCACAATAATACTGGTATCTGACAGGCACAATATTCCTGGTATCTGACAAGCACAATATTCCTGGTATCTGACTGGCACATTATTACAGGTATCTGGCTGGCACAATATTACTGGGCATCTGGCTGGCACAATATTACTGGGCATCTGGCTGGCACAATATTACTGGGCTCTGACTGGCACAATAATACTGGGCATCTGACTGGCACAATAATACTGGGCATCTGGCTGGCATAATATTACAGGCATCTGGCTGGCACTATATTACTGGGCTCTGACTGGCATAATATTACAGGCATCTGGCTGGCACTATATTACTGGGCTCTGACTGGCATAATATTACAGGCATCTGGCTGGCACAATATTTCTGGTCTCTGACTGGCACAATAATACTGGTATCTGACAGGCACAATATTCCTGGTATCTGACAAGCACAATATTCCTGGTATCTGACTGGCACATTATTACAGGTATCTGGCTGGCACAATATTACTGGGCATCTGGCTGGCACAATATTACTGGGCATCTGGCTGGCACAATATTACTGGGCTCTGACTGGCACAATAATACTGGGCATCTGACTGGCACAATATTACAGGCATCTGACTGGCACAATATTACTGGGCATCTGACTGGCACAATATTACTGGGGTCTGAATTTCACAATATTCCTGGGCTCTGACTGGCACAATATTCCTGGGCTCTGACTGGCACAATATTCCTGGGCTCTGACTGGCACAATATTACTGGGCTCTGAATGGCACAATATTACTGGGCTCTGACTGGCACAATATTACTGGGCTCTGACTGGCACAATAATACTGCGCTCTGAATGGCACAATATTACTGGCATCTGAATGGCACAACAATTATGGCATATGTGTGTGTGGGGGGGGGTAACATTGCGATGGATGGCGGGATTGCATGCAGGGGAGGGGGCAGGGTCCAGGGGGCCCAAGCAAATGCTTGCCCAGGGTCCAATCACTATTAAAGACGGTCCTGATCATGTGAAATCAGGGGGCGTATCCAGAAGACTGTGTGTTGCTGCTGGGAGGATCTCCAAATGCCATACTAGTTCCAAGAGGACTTTCTTTCAGGCGATGATCTTATTTCCCATGTCTACACGCAAGTTTTACTGATTGTAATTTTATCTTATTTATCCTGTAAGCCTAACAGGTTGTGGGGGCTATTAAAATTGTATTTCTACTTTTGGTAATACCCTATGGTCCGTCTACCGTCTTGCTCGTTTCTTAACATTAAGAAAAAAAATAATTCTCACATTACCATCTGAGCAGAGTAGATTACACCATCTGAGGATATTGGGAATTGTAGTGCCACTACGCCCATACACAAAAGCCAGTATAAGTGCTCTAGTAAATGTGAGTAAATCTCCTTTGGGGGTATATATCACCATTGCAAATTGTTACAGTGTCACACATTTTTTTTTTTTCCTCATTTTATGTATGCACTGTCAAGCCGGCTAAATATTGTCCACCAGTGGTGAGATAAGTATTTCACTTTATTGCGCAACACCGTTTTGTATATTTAATTTTTTATTTTATTTATGTGGCCAGCAGCAGTTCACCGGCCCCAGGGAGAGCTAGTTTTAAAAATTATATTTTATTAATTTTCATTTCAATTCCCTTCTGGGAACCTAAGGTTTCAATCTGAAAATCTCCAATGCTTCAGTTTCTGAATGGCTCATACAGCCAATTCGGACGTGAATTAAGTGATACCGAGTAGCCATATTTCAGGGATTTGTTCGATTTGGCTTTTGTGCCAGATCCAAATCATTCATATTGTCCCAGTTTGGGACAGCTCAGTGCAAATCGAGTAGACACTTTGTTGTCATAATTTACTGTTTTAAAGAGGGAGTAAAATTATTTTTTATATAGGAAAGGTGTTCCTTTATCCTTTTATTTTTGAATACTACTTCTGCATAGTACCAATTAAAAGATAACCTGTAGTATTTGTAAAAAAAAAAACCTTTAAAATAGCAAAAATATATATATTGGGGGGAATAAAATAAATTAGGAAGGCATAAGAGACAGACAGATAGATAGACAGGTAGGAGAGATATACTGACAGATAAGATACAGGGAGTGCAGAATTATTAGGCAAATTAGTATTTTGACCACATCATCCTCTTTATGCATGTTGTCTTACTCCAAGCTGTATAGGCTCGAAAGCCTACTACCAATTAAGCATATTAGGTGATGTGCATCTCTGTAATGAGAAGTGTGGTCTAATGACATCAACACCCTATATCAGGTGTGCATAATTATTAGGCAACTTCCTTTCCTTTGGCAAAATGGGTCAAAAGAAGGACTTGACAGGCTCAGAAAAGTAAAAAATAGTGAGATATCTTGCAGAGTGATGCAGCACTCTTAAAATTGCAAAGCTTCTGAAGCGTGATCATCGAACAATCAAGCGTTTCATTCAAAATAGTCAACAGGGTCGCAAGAAGCGTGTGGAAAAACCAAGGCGCAAAATAACTGCCCATGAACTGAGAAAAGTCAAGCGTGCAGCTGCCACGATGCCACTTGCCACCAATTTGGCCATATTTCAGAGCTGCAACATCACTGGAGTGCCCAAAAGCACAAGGTGTGCAATACTCAGAGACATGGCCAAGGTAAGAAAGGCTGAAAGACGACCACCACTGAACAAGACACACAAGCTGAAACGTCAAGACTGGGCCAAGAAATATCTCAAGACTGATTTTTCTAAGGTTTTATGGACTGATGAAATGAGAGTGAGTCTTGATTGGCCAGATGGATGGGCCCGTGGCTGGATTGGTAAAGGGCAGAGAGCTCCAGTCCGACTCAGACGCCAGCAAGGTGGAGGTGGAGTACTGGTTTGGGCTGGTATCATCAAAGATGAGCTTGTGGGGCCTTTTCGGGTTGAGGATGGAGTCAAGCTCAACTCCCAGTCCTGCTGCCAGTTCCTGGAAGACACCTTCTTCAAGCAGTGGTACAGGAAGAAGTCTGCATCCTTCAAGAAAAACATGATTTTCATGCAGGACAATGCTCCATCATACGCGTCCAAGTACTCCACAGCGTGGCTGGCAAGAAAGGGTATAAAAGAAGAAAATCTAATGACATGGCCTCCTTGTTCACCTGATCTGAACCCCATTGAGAACCTGTGGTCCATCATCAAATGTGAGATTTACAAGGAGGGAAAACAGTACACCTCTCTGAACAGTGTCTGGGAGGCTGTGGTTGCTGCTGCACGCAATGTTGATGGTGAACAGATAAAAACACTGACATAATCCATAGATGGCAGGCTTTTGAGTGTCCTTGCAAAGAAAGGTGGCTATATTGGTCACTGATTTGTTTTTGTTTTGTTTTTGAATGTCAGAAATTTATATTTGTGAATGTTGAGATGTTATATTGGTTTCACTGGTAAAAATAAATAATTGAAATGGGTATATATTTGTTTTTTGTTAAGTTGCCTAATAATTATGCACAGTAATAGTCACCTGCACACACAGATATCCCCCTAAAATAGCTAAAACTAAAAACAAACTAAAAACTACTTCCAAAAATATTCAGCTTTGATATTAATGAGTTTTTTGGGTTCATTGAGAACATGGTTGTTGTTCAATAATAAAATTAATCCTCAAAAATACAACTTGCCTAATAATTCTGCACTCCCTGTATAGAGGTTGATAGACAGACACAGAAAGACAGTCACAGATAGACAGACAGGTATTTTACCCACAAGCCAGTAAATCATTTGTTTGAGGCCAGTGTTAAATGGAGGCAATAGCATTTTTTTGAGAAAAGGTGGCAACCCTACACAGGGCCGTCTTTAACATTGACTGGACCCTGGGCAAACATTTGTTTGGGGCCCCTGGACCCCACCCCTCATTCCCGGCATGCAATCACACCCTCCACCCTAATACCTCCCTACAAAAAAAATAAACACACACTTGCTTTGTGTGTGTGTGTGTAATGTATAGGTGGTTTATATAATATTTAGATTGTGTGTGTGTGTATATATGACTTACACAGAAAACCTTACACAGTCAGATAGACACACTTACACACACAGTCAAACTTAAACACACACACACTCGTTTGTCCCCCTCCCTGCTCACTTACCTTACATTTGCAGGGAAGGGGCTGTTTCTTCTGTGTGTGGCTCCATGTGTTCTGAGCACCGGTATGTCACGGACATCTGGTGCTCTAACATGCTCTGTGAGGGGGCGGAGATTTCTCCCCTCACGTGACACATATACATACACTTACACAGACACCCTTACACACACACAGTCACCCTTACATACACAGTTAAACACACCCTTACACACAGTCACACTTACACAAAAATACACAAACACTCTTAGACATACACAGACACCCTTACACACAGTCACACTTACAGATACACTTACACACACACACACACACACACTCCTAGACAGCCTTACACACAGTCACACACTTACATTTTATTTATTTTTACTGGAAAAACAGTCACACTTACATACACACACTGTTATACACACCCTTACACACAGTCACACATACACGCCCACACGTAGACACACACACTCACACGCTTACATTTTTTTTTTACCGAAAGAAAATAAACATATTCCCTTGTGACACTAACAGTCACACTTACACATATACATACACAGACACCCTTTGTCTCCCCACTGTTCTCTCTGTCCCCCATTGTCTCCCCAGTTTTCTTTCTATCTCCCCACCCCAGTGTTCTCTCTATCCTCCCTCCCCTCCCCAATGTTCTCTCTATCCTCCCTCCCCTCTGTTCTCTCTATCCTCCCTCCCCAATGTTCTCTCTATCCTCCCTCCCCTCCCCTCTGTTCTCTCGATCCTCCCTCCCCAATGTTCTCTCTATCCTCCCTCCCCTCCCCAATGTTCTCTCTATCCTCCCTCCCCTCCCCACTGTTCTCTCTATCCTCCCTCCCCTCCCACTGTTCTCACCTTCCCGGCCCCAGTGGTCTCTCCTACATGAGTGGAGCGCGGGGAGACGCAGGCAGCATGTGCTCAGTGTGTGTTAAACACACTGAGCGCTCAATCCATGCTGCTCGCGCTCCCCGCGCGTAGTAATGACGCAGAGCATCGGATTTCCGATGCTCTGAACCAACACTACGCGTGGGGAGCGCGAGCAGCATGGATTGAGCGCTCAGTGTGTTTAACACACACTGAGCACATGCTGCCTGCGTCTCCCCGCTGAGAGAGCCGGGGAGAGCAGAGAACGCTGGGCGCACCTGCACTATGCGATCAGTGCTGATCGCATAGTGCAGGTGCAGTTACGGAGGGGCAGCGGGACCACCTGGCAGCTGCCTTGGGCCCCCCAGGAGTAAGTGGGCCCGGGGCAGCTGCCCCGTTTGCCCCGCGTTAAAGACGGCCCTGACCCTACAGGCACGTCAGATATAGGTACAGAAATTGATAGACAAACAATTAGATAGAAAGTGCTACACACTAGAACTTAGGCATCCAACTACGGCCTCCAGCTGTTTCCATACTTCTAGTACCATAATTCCCTGCTATTATAGAAAGCTGGTTGGCGTATTGTGGGGTTATGCAGCCCCAGCCCACTGAGCTAGAGCAGAGGGTAACTAGGGAAATTATCTATTTGCCCTTTTGCTAGTCCTGTCTTGGCCATATTCCTGTCTGTCAAACCCATCTTCTCTGTGTTATATCCCAGCTTGAAGTGCTTGTTGAAACCACTCAACCCAAAAGATAACAGCACCTCCGAGTTTAATCACTAGGTTTAGTCATTAACAAAACCACCTTTAAAATCCTCAGATTTTAAAATCTCCCTCAGAATGACATTAGATAAGATCAGGAAATTATAAACATTAAAGATTCATAAATAACCATTCAATTATAGCATGCAAATGGTGGATCATGCTGAAACGAGTCTCCATGTCTCTTCATAGCTCAGAAGAAGATTCCTTGTAAGTGCCCACAAAAGGTACATGTCAAACATAAACATTGTAAGGTTTAAAGATATTTCATTCATGCATAAATATATTTAAAGTGGCGGGATAATTATACACTAGAGAAAACTGTACCTGAATTTACCAAGAAACCCCAGGCTCCATCACAGTGGATATTGCATAGCCCTACATTGTTGAATAACTAGAATCTACATAAAAATCTAGATTGTTAACAAATGAGCTGCAGAAATTAAATTTGTTTCAAATATTATGAATGCTCTCAAATGGAAATAATTTAAAAGAAAAAATAACAGTAACAGAAAAGATTGCACACTATTTAGTGCTAATTGGTGTACAGGTTAGAGGCCTAATTAATAGAGATGCCAGTTTGAATATCATTAGTATTAACAGACTTTACAACTCCTGTTTTGTTTATTTTACAATACACTATTTTAAGAATTATGTTATTATATTCTCACTCATTACTATGCTGTACACATTCTACTTTATATATCTTTTTGTAGTACAATGTATTAGTGATCCATGTTAAAATAAATCAAAGTAGAAGCTCTTGACATGAAAATAATTATTTTAGAAAGTATTCTATTTCAGAGTTTAAATTGCTAGTTGTGTTGGGTTGAAAATACAGAGTTTCAGTAGCCAGTTAATTGTTGATAACTGTTCAGGAATTAGTAAGTCTCTTTATGTTAATGAGAATTATATTTGTGATGAAATTTTGATTGATTACAGAAGATATCCACAATAAAAGCAACAACAAATCACATGAATGTACGTTAAAGAAGATACAATTACATTTGTACCTTCCTAAACGTACCTTCATGTGATTTGCCCCATCTCCTCTCAATTCTAATAAAATACAATACTTTTAAAATATCAAATCATTATGAAAAAGTAAATATCAACAGAAGAAACACAACTATTATCCATCTTCCCCCTATTTCTCAAAAAATCATTTAAAACTTCTTATAGGTTTTACATATAATTGCACATTTGTAAGTACTTATACAAGTATGTAGTACTGTTGATCAAATGACCTTATTCTTGATTTTAAACAACTTGCATTTCTTCTGTAGTTTGCAAAACCACTCCACTGTTTCATTTTTTTCCAGGGATTGCATATTTTGTCCCTTAAGCTCCCTCAGCCCTTGTATGCCCTCAAATATCTGACATCGCCACAAACAAAGCTCAGAGTAGGAGACTGCAGACACCTAAACGCTAACGCTGCTCTTCTTGCAGGATATCTCATTTAAGGAGTGAAGGGGAAATCTGCCACTACTGCCACTTATAAGGGATAACTGGGCTCACACCCCTATTGTGCTGACATCGGCAGGGTTGAAATCAGATGAAACACCCTAACCAAATATGGCTAAAAATCGGTCAGAAGTCAATTTCATGCCTATAAACCCCCGACACAGAAAAAAGTCAAAATACACTCAAATTAAGTGGTAGCCCCAGTCCTTCCCGTAGACTTCAGTTAGAGAACTTCAGATTATTTATTATGGAGGTCTTTGGCTATAGCTAAAATATTCAAGGTCCCCAAATAGCCCAAATTGTAATAAAATAAAAATCAGTAAAAAAATAAAAAAATAACATGATACATTAATTAAATATACATAAATAAAGTAAATTATCATGAAATAATATAAAATATTTTTCTATTCAAATTTAAAAATGCTTATATTTGTGTAAAAATGCTATTATAATATGTAACATTAATATAATGTAATATAAATATTTTTGTGTTTGAAATATATTTTCTTTAATTCTTCTTATAGAGATATTTTTACAATAACAATAACTTTTACAATGAAAAAGAAAATACCATATATGTTACACATAAAAAGAGTAAATATCGATGTATCCAGTCCATATATAATTCAATGATAAAAGTATTGAACTGGCACTTTAAAGTAATTTTTCATTGTGATAACATATTGGTATGAATGAATTATACAATTCTATTACAATGTTAATAAATAAAACAAAAAATGTAAAATTGGGAGGGGGCAAAAAAAGGAAAAAAGGGAAAGGGGAATGAATCCATCCCGAATAGTTTTAAATTCTAATTACTATAATCAATTCTATTATGCATAACATGACACAACCATACCTAGTTCTGATAATCGCGTAATAGAATAACATTTTTTGTTGTCAACAATTTTTCAAATACATTTCTTTATACAAGAAATCACAACCTATGTTCTCTTTTATGTTTCCCATTCGTCCCAGTAGTGTCTAAGGTTATCCAACTGAAAATAAGGTTGTCTGAGAGCCAGTTCGTACCCCATATTTTCTAGTATATAATTAAATACTTCTTTAATAGTAGCGATTGTTGGTGACCTCCTGTATCTGGGGATGACTGTAGTAGAAGCTAAAAGGATATGTCCAATTATAATTTTATCATTTTTTTCAATAGTATCAGGAAAGAATTTGAATAAAGCCAATTCTGAAGTGAGTACAGGGATATTAGAATTTACTTTTTGGATCAATTTATGTATTTCCTGCCAAAATTGTGTGAGTTTAGGACAATACCAAAAAACCTGTGAAAACAAGCCAATAATTCTACAGTTTCTCCAACCTTGATCTGAATATGTGGAGTTTATTTTATTCAACCTATAGGGGGATAAATACCATCTATAAATTATTTTGAAATGGTTTTCCCAATGATTGGAACATTGTGTAATTTATTTAAGAGCTGGTACAAATTAAGGCCATTATTCCAGGTCGTAACAAGCTCCCATATCTTTTTCCCATGCAAGCATGAAATCATCTTTTAATCTGGGTGTGGGCATTAGATAAGAGTAACTTTGAGATATAGTACTGTGTTTATTAATATTATGTAAGTATCATTTTTCCAGATAAGAAAATACATTTTCTGTATAATTTTGATCAACATTTTGAATGGAAAACGTAACTTTCATTTTATTAATAATTAAATAATTGTATATTATCTTGAAGTTTCTTAAAGACATTAAAGAATTACCTAAGAAAAGTCATTTAAATTTTTAATTGATTAAGTGTGCCAATTATTCAAATTTAAATCAGGAAAATCTAGTTTTAATGCAGACAGCGGCATTACTCGCGACCACCCAGAGGAAGGACAAATACTTTAAACACAGTATCTTAAGCTTTAATGGTAATCTTAGTAGTGGACAATATCTCAGTTATCTTGGGACACCCAGTCATCTGAAGCCACAGTACTTCTTTAAGAGACTGTGGTGACATCCTATCATTTTCCATCTAAAGCCAGAGTGGAATCTGACTTTAAGGCCAAAATTAAGTGCTGTAGTGGCATTAATTGCCGTGTAATATTTAAAAAAATCAGGTTTAATTCTTCCACATAGACATTTCCTGTTCAGTTCTCCAGAATTTAAATGGGAGTATGTTCCCCGAACTTGGGGTGTGTTGAGGGGTGAAAGTTGCATATTGGGTAGCCGAAATTCAACGGTTTTCATGAACAAAATGTCCCAATCCAAATGCTTCTAATGCTTTTGTTTCTGGAAGGCCCAAACAGCCGATTCGGACCCAAATTCAGAGATATTGAGCAATTTGTGAAATTCGGCTAACTTGCCCGACCCAAATCCATTTCAGGCCAAATTGGTGTATATTGAGTTGATCCTATAATCTTATTTTCCAATCATAAAATAAGGCAGATATTTGGTAAATAAGACTATGCGAGTTTTCATTGTGGAACTACTCTGACTCAGGAAACATACGTATAGGGGATTGGATTACAAGCGCATGTAAGAGCTATTTCAGGCTACAATATTTTCTCGCTACATCATAAATCTAATCTACAATATCCAAGCAAAATAAATGAACAAAATAAATCTAGCATGTCTTTTTGTGGTTAATTCTCTTTCCATCTGATCATTATTACGAAGACTCGCATTGTATAGTACTGTAAATTGCATTATACAGAATGCATTCCAAGTGTTAATGGAGCTAGTGTGTAATGTATACTCTTTATAAACCATTGGCATTGCTTTCTCCTTGAGGAAATGAATAGATCAGTAATTATAAGCTTGTTATTGTGCAGAGGAAAGGCATGTGCTGCTGTATAGTTTCCAAGATGCACACATCTGCAAAGGATTACATTCGCATTGCCTTACAGCAACAAGTCCCTCTAAGAATTGGAGACGGTTAGCCAATGAAATGTATTGTTGGTAAAGCGAGTTTGTTTGTATTTTTAAAGAGACATCCCTTCTTTTATAATCATTGTTTTTTCCAACAAAAAACAAAAGAAAATTATTTTGGAGCATTATTGTACAACATCATGATCTACAAATTGTCACACGTTTGTGACTTAAAAAAAAAAAAATGTAGCAAGTGATCGAAATGCCTAAATAGTTAATACAGACCAGATTTTCACAAGAGCAGAGTAGGGACAGGACTGAGGCGAATGAGGCACTAGTGTAAAAGCACAAAATGAGAGGGAGCAGATAAGTACTCTGGTAGTCTGGTAGCACAGATGGACTTTATTTTGCGATAAGCACCATACAATAAGGCACTACAATATGAGGTGGCACATAAAACATAGGTACAGTACAAAGATGATTTCTGCTACTGGACTACCAAAGCACAGACCTTATGCTGCCTCTTCTACAACATTAGGGTCACAAACCCCTGCTGATGCCAAAAATGTAAAGGCAAACATGGGGTGGGCTTACACATTGTGGGCAGCAAAAGAACAATTTAGCAGAGACTGAGAGGGAGAAGAGTAATTATAGTAGTGGTACGGGCAGTGGGATTTAGGGAAGAAAAAGACAGCTGTTTGTCCTGCACATAAACCATTAATGACTTATTGGCCATTGACCAAAATACTGTGACAAAAAATGATATTCAAATCACATAATTTAATTGTGTCTTAATTGTTTTAAAATTACTTTTAATAAAGTGTAAACAGAAATTTGCACATCCACTAGGGGGAGGTATACTACACAGAAGCCATTATAATTTTAGGAACTATTTTCTATGCTTCTGTTAAAAATCAGAAAATGTACTTCTTACTTATCTATCACCTACTCTATGCTACGCTCAAACAAAAGAGTGAGGCTTCCAGGATATCAGCCACTGAATCTTTTAAAACATTTTGCAAAAACCCAGAACCTGCTGTGCTTGGAATACCATAAACTAATACTTAGAAAATGTGTTTGGGAAGTTTTAGAATCTGTTTCTTTCAGCCCTCCCCAAATCCTCTGTCAGCATCTAAACACATACTGGTTTTAACTATAGAAAATACCTTCCTGCTGGGTCCTTTTCTGAAATGTACTTTGTGTGCATCTATTGTTAAAATGAGAATGAAAGCCTAAATTATAAAAAGCATTATTGCTCTGACTCTGCTATCCTTGTCATAAGAACCTGTTCATAATACAAACTATACCTTTCCATCACAAAACCAACTGCACCAGCTTATATTGTAACCTAGCACTAGACAACCCTATTGTCCTTTGTCCATATCACCTTATTCCCACATCGTATTCTATTAGAGAAAACACAACTTTTGAAGCCAAACTTATAGGAATTAATATCTTGTTTTTTTCTTCTTAAATAATATATTGTCGATTTGTTTTCTAACTCTTAGGTTTGATCTAACCAGCAACAGACTCAATTCTATTTATTTTATTTTAATACGTAGCATTAGTAATACAAAAATATATATAATTGTTTCAAATCCCTGACTTTGAATAATGGATTGTTTTTTTAAGGTTACTTTTCTAAATTGCAATTATGTTCGATTGTAGCTGGAGAAGATTATGGTGACTAAGAGAACATCATCAACTAAAATCAAAGATCTCTCCTTTTACACAAAACCCAACACTTTTCATAATGATCTAAAGGAGAAGATTAAATATGCGGAATGACACAGATATGTTCTGAAACATTTCAAAGGATTAAAAACACACAGGGAAAAAATGAATTGATGTTAAAGTGCTTGTAATACAGAAGCATTAGAGAACATGCTTTGCATTATGCTAAACCAGTTATCCCTGTCAATAAATATGGTAGGGAACTTGATTTGTTGCTTTTGTAGTTTTTTTTTTTTTTTTACTGTATTTTTATGTTTCATTGTGTATTATGTGCTGTTTATTTGAGTTACATTGCATGAGACATCCATTTCTAGAATCATGGAAAATAATCACTCAGCAATAGTAGTTTGATCTCGATCAAAACACCACACTGATCGTTTGTTACACGTGCCACTCCCTAGATGACATTATTATTTTTTAATTCTTGAGATGAAGGATTACGGTCATTTTTGCAATGCTGTACAACAGGGTGTTCCAAGATTAAGATAACTTAATAAAGGGATAGCTATAAAAGATGTCAGAACCTTTGATTTCACTCCACTAATGACTCTGCGAAGTGCTAGTGACATCCTGTCTGGCCAAGTGGGTCGCTAGTAGTAATGGGAACTGAGGACAATTGGGACATTGGCAAGCAAAGCTATTCCCAGGGCCGGACTGGCCTACCGGGATACAGGGAAATTTCCCGGTGGGCTGCCGGCCCTGGGGCCGCTTAAAGTATGCGGCCGCTTTAAGACATAGCCGTGGCCGCTTTAAGAAGTGAGGCCGCGGCTGCTCCAGGACGCTGCGGCAGGAGCACCACTCTTCGTCACATCCGGTGACTGTTTCCCTCCTCCGTGCAGGAGGGAAGACTGCACGGAGGAGGCGGCGTCCAGGGACAAGGAGCAGCAGCCATTTGGTAAGTGATGGGGAAGGGGGAGGAGGGTGGTTAAAAACGAGCACTTTAATTGCAAAATATTCCTGGTATCTGACTGGCACAATATTCCTGGTATCTGACTGGCACAATATTACTGGGCTCTGACTGGCACAAAATTCCTTGGCTCTGACTGGCACAATATTCCTTGGCTCTGACGGGCACAATATTACTGATATCTGACTGGCACAATATTACTGATATCTGACTGGCACAATATTACTGGGCTCTGACTGTCATAATATTCCTGGTATCTGACTGGCACAATATTCCTGGTATCTGACTGGCACAATATTCCTGGGCTCTGACTGGCACAATATTCCTGGTATCTGACTGGCACAATATTCCTGGTATCTGACTGGCACAATATTCCTGGGCTCTGACTGGCACAATATTCCTGGTATCTGACTGGCACAATATTACTTGGCTCTGACTGGCACAATATTCCTGGTATCTGACTGGCATAATATTACTGGGCTCTGACTGGCACAATATTCCTGGTATCTGACTGGCACAATATTCCTGGTATCTGAATGGCATAATATTACTGGGCTCTGACTGGCACAATATTCCTGGTATCTGACTGGCACAATATTCCTGGTATCTGACTGGCATAATATTCCTGGGCTCTGACTGGCACAATATTTCTGGGCTCTGACTGGCACAATATTACTGAGCTCTGACTGGCACACTATTACTGAGCTCTGACTGGCACAATATTCCTGGGCTTTGAATGGCACAATATTCCTGGTATCTGACTGGCACAATATTACTGGGCTCTGACTGGCACAATATTACTGGTATCTGACTGGCACAATATTACTGGGCTCTGACTGGCATTATGTTACTGGGCTCTGACTGGCACAATATTACTGGGCTCTGACTGGCACAATATTCCTGGTATCTGTTTCGCACAATATTACTGGGCTCTGACTGGCACAATATTACTGGTATCTGAATGACACAATATTACTGGGCTCTGACTGGCACAATATTACTGGGCTCTGAGTGGCAGAATATTTTTGGGCTCTGACTGGCACATTATTACTGGTATCTGACTGGCACAACATTACTGGTATCTGGCTGGCACAAAATTACTGGGCTCTGAATTGCACAATATTCCTGGTACCTGACTGGCACAATATTACTGGCCACTGACTGGCACAATATTACTGGTATCTGAATGGCACAATATTACTGGGCTCTGAGTGGCACAATATTCCTGGTATCTATAATTGTACAATTGTCACCTCGTGGGGCTCCTGTGTGTTGCATAATTATGGGGCGCTTGTGTGTGGCATATTTATTGGGCCCCATGTGTGGCATAATTAAGGCACTCTTTTGTGAGGCAGAATTTATGGGGCTCTGGTGTGGCATAATTTATGGGGCTCTGGTGTGGCATAATTTATGGGGCTCTTGTGTGTGGCATAGTTAATAGGCCATCTAACTGGCATTACTAAGGAATCTGTTTGGCATTGTATTGGAGGAAATCCAGGGGGGTGACACCATGAGTTTCCGCACAGGGTGACACCAACCCTAGTGACGCCCCTGTACATGAGTGAATATCAGAGTGTAAACATGGGACTGAGAGTGAGTGGCAATGCATGAGTGAGTGTATGTGTGTGAGTGGCAATGTATGTGTGTGGCAGTGTATGTGTGTGTTTGAGTGAGCTGCAGAGTGCAGGTGTGTGTGAGAGCGGCAGAGTGTAATAAATGGGTATATCGCAGTGCTTCCCGGCAATAAAAACAGCAGGGGACTCGCTCTTGACAGCTCTATTGATTTTGTAGCTCTGTTGTGTATGTGACTGTGTATGTGTGTGAGACACTGTATTTGTTGTTGAGGGTATGATCAGTCAATGGTGGCAAAATATGCAGGGCACAATATGTCAGGCACCTTTTCTTTCCTGCATTCACCATTGATTGGGTGTCCATCTGCGTGCTAGGGTAATTCCTCCTGGGTGCTAGGGCAAGTCCTGTGAGTTCAATATTAGTGCTGGGTCAAATTCTGGATGCTGGGGCAAGTGCTGTGAGTTCAATCTGGGTGCTGGGGTAAGTCCTGGGTGCTGGGGCACACCATGTCAGTGCAATTTGGATGCTGAAATAAGTCTATATTTACACAGCAGCATGTAAGCAAGGTTATAGCTCATGCACTGATATATACCTCTTCACATGGCAATACATGTAACCTTGTGTACATACTGGGGGCTATATATTGTCCTGTGCAGGTGTATTTATCAGTCTTATCTATAACTTCAAATGTGCTTAAAAATGCATGTTTTACCCTTTTCTAAACAATAATCTATTGACGCAATGCTATGGGGCTGGTATACAAATATTTCCAGGGCTGGTTTTTGTTCCCAGTCCGGCCCTGGCTATACCCCAACATTGTTCATGGTAGACATTTACTAGACTTTGTGAGGAACGCTTTAATGTGGACCTTCATGGACCATGCCACTAAAACGGGTGTCCATCTATTGCATATCTGTGCTGACAAGCGAAACGTAGGTACATCATGATTTGGTGGACATCCTGGTACAGGTGGAAGAAAGGTTAAAAAAACAATATATTTTAAGCAATACGTTGCCAGTTTTGCAAGCCTGTGTGTAGTATTATACAAATCTGAAACTGAACTTTTTGTGGATAACAGTTTTGCTTTAAGTTATCTAGATGTGATAAAATAGGGCACCAAAAGAAGCTAATCACAAACGTATGCTGGGCTACTTCAGTATGCACTGCATTAAAGGCAATATAGTGGGATGTATAGTGGATCTCATGGAGATAAATGTGAATTTATACAGCAGGAAAATGCAGCCCTGTTTTAGCTGTGATGGACCCTGATTACAAATGAATGACTTCAATCAGAAAGGTGCACCACAGAGATAATGTACACATTAGTGCAAACTGACCAGTAATTCCATTGAAAGTGGACATCCACATCAGATATAGCACTAGGCATGGTATAATAATTATACCCCCTAAATACACAATCAATATAAATACCTAACAAATTGCTCACAGCACATAACAGATTATTACAGCACTCAGATTTCTTTTCAAAAGCTTTGTATGGGTCAGTTGACAGATTTTTTTTCTTTCAGTGTGGGAGAAGTAATTATGCAAGTGAATTATTTAAACAATAATAACCTACAGAATCATATTTGTTTAAAGCTCCCCTGAAAGCTATAGGAAACTAGCAGAGCTTCAGGTTTACTTAACACTATTGGCAATTCTTTTAAGATTGGAGGGATGAAAAATGGTGTTAGATTAATGGGGCTGATTCATTGATCAGTGAAATTAATGGGTGAGCATAAAAAACACCAAAGAATGCAAACACCTAGTTGCAATATATTGTCAGTTGTAAGCTGCAATAAAAGCTTGTAAATATGTGCTTTGTACAGATGATTGTGTGAAACCCTCTCAACCTTTAAAGATTCTAGACAATCATAATAAATACACTGTAACAACTGACCATTGATGGCAAAAAAAATGTGAGAACATTATAATAATGCAAAAAAAAAAAAAAATAAATAGAATATACGCACCACCTTTTTAATAAAATATATGGTTCATATTTTATGTATGTTGTGATATATTTTGTTCAGTTGAAAACGTTCTAGTTAGTCCTTTCTTAACAGTTTCACGCTAGGTGATCACATTTGAGATTTTGCCTGTCTTACTGTGAATTAGACTTGGAAATATGTCTGTGAACAATAATGATAATAATATAATTATTCTTACATGAAATATATTAAACTGATGTACAAACATATATATATATATATATATATATATATATATATATCCACATGTATATATACACACATATTTGTGTTTGCTAAAATGTAAATATGCTTATTTTCTTTATTCTGAAATAGATCGTCTAGATTTAAAATTATTTACAGTGTGTAGTAAAGGTATTTGATTCAGATTTAATAAAGGGTTAGCTTGGTTAACATTCATGGTCATACTCCTCCATGAATTATTGGGAGTGGGAGTGTGAAGTCTAACACAAGGAATGGTAGCAAATGGAAAACAACTTCATAGAGGGAAATGTAGCTGACTAATGGCAACTTCCCATACTTAATGGGGATCTCCAAAACAGAAACTCTGTAGAACGATTTATCTGCATACAACACCTCCTGCATCCACATTAAAAATGATTTAAAAAAAAATATAAATAAATAGAGTAGAAAAACATGAGTTTTTTCCGGGGAAGACCAGTGAGCCCTTCATTCTTTTTCCAATGTTCAGGCTTGGGTGTTTTTATATCAAAGCAAGTGGATATCCCTAATACCAGTTATGGGATCTCCACCGTGATGGAATAGAATTTATGCATTCTGAATGAATATCAGTATTTCTTACGTGGGGTTAGGAATTTTTATCAAATACCACAGCCCAGGAGAAGGGGAGAATTAAAGGGGGAAATCACTAGACTCCACATTTAGAACAGCACATGGGTTGGCAGTACAGGTGTGCCTGCTCTGCTGTAAACCCGGTATGGTCATGGGAAGAGGGACACAATGCCGTCTCACCTGGTTATTGTAGGCCCTGTGAACCTCATTCCATTTTCTAGATATATGTTTAATATTTTTAAATAGTAGTAGATTAGGATTTTATTGAGTATTCAGGTAAACAAGCATAATGCATTAGATTTGTTTTCACGGAATGTGTTAAAAACCTGCCTTTTCCTTATCTATGGACACAAAAATATCTAACATTCAGGTAGTGCAAAATGAGTATACTTTTAATAGAAGTTGATTGTTTTTTTGTAGACCCGAAGGTAGTCAACTCTGACTTTTTAGCTGAATTATGTGAATGTTTGAATCAATGTCCTTATTTATATTCATTTTTAGAGCTGGTTTAAGATACATAATAATTGACTGAACTGTCAGAACTTACAAACACAATAATAACCCACCCATATAAATGAAACCCCCAATAACTAACCCTGAGCCCTAATCCCAAGCCTAAAACAAACCCCTAACCCCCTACCCTAATACTAAAAATGAACCCCAATCCAAACACCTAATACGAATTCCAAACCCCAATACCAAGCCCTAATACTAGCCCCAAACCCCAACACTAGCCCCTAATACTAAGTCCTAATACTAACCCTGAGCCCTAATACTAATCCTGTGCATTAATACCAACCTCTAATAACCTGAACCATAATACTAACCCCTCTAATAAGTGCCTAATACTAGCCTTCTATGTGATTCCACGATGACCTGTCCTGCGATGACCTATCATGTGATTAACTGTCCATTGCGTGAGAAGTTGCGCTGAAGAGCCTTCTCCAACCAGGAGGGTATGTGATTTTATTTTACTTATTGCAAGCATATACATTTAACATTAGTTACTTTGCTTTTAATGGATTTAATTTTTTTATATTGTCTATACATATTCAAATAAAATATTTTAAATGACAAAACAGTTATTGCATCCAAATCCCTATTTTTATTGTATTCTCAGTTATTTATAAAATATAAACAGAGAAACCAGGCAACACGGCTGTTTCACCATGGCAGTGTAAGCGCTAACAGTTCAGTGCTGAATTGCCAAAGGTTACAAACACAGTAACTCCCCCTAAAAGTTACCCCGGAGCCCCATACCAACCCCCCTGAACCCTAATACTAAGCTGTAATACTAATTATACTCACTTTGTTCACGGTCCACGATGAACTGTCTCACGATGACCGCTCTGTGATGAAATCTCGTGTGATGAACTGGCCATCATGCAAGAAGTTGCGGTGATAAGGTTTGACACTTTTATTCCAGGTGCAAAATTGGTGGAATTTGTTTGATAATTTGTTGTGCTTTGCCACTAAGGCCCATTTTTTTATATCCCTTTACTCCTTAATGAACAATGTAAGGCTACTATGAGGTGTCTCAATGCTTAGGGACTAGTTCTAATTTCAGAACTATTTTTTATGTGTATAACTATGTAAAAGCATTAAACCAAACTTTTTAATCTTTGAAATAGTCTTAGTGAGTTACAGCATCATATAAACAGGTATCCTTCCCATCATGCAAAAGGAATATCCTCCCTCATATGCATAAAAAGGAAATTAAGTCAGTAAATTGTCACCGAACTCTCCACTCCATTTTATTTTACATTGCTAGCCTTGTGCAGAACCATATTTATCTAAGATCGTTCCTGTTCATGTCCAAACACTAGTAATGCTTTACAATAATGCTGCAGTCTCCAATGCAGAACACTTATGTGATTTAACCTGTAATAACCAAGACATATTATGGGATAAAGACTAAATAAACAGATACTTTCATATGTGAGAATATAAAGTTAACGTCCGGTACATTTAACAGAATCACTACAAATTAAGGTCATGTTTGTTTTTCTTCTCTTTTCTGTTTGCCAATGCAGGAACTCTATCACAATATTTTATATTGCTGTATTTAGCTTCAGACATAGCCTTGAATAATCTTGGATATGTTATATTAATATAAATGGCAGTTTTAAGTCTTAATTTGCTATTTTGAAAATAAAATGTAGAATCTAATATATATTGATAACTTTAGAATAATATGCATAGGTGTGCAAATAAGACAATACAAATGCAGAATTAACCAGCTACAGGCATAACAAGGCACACAGTGAATCTCGGACAAAACCATTAAATTGGGAAATTAAAACCAAAGCTGGGCATTAAAACATTGTAGATTTGTAGTGATCTGAGGCCTAGAGTTAAAGTTTGTTCACCTAAGAGAATTAAAATGTGGAGTTCAATCCCAATGAAAGAGATGGAGTCACTAGAGAGAAAACATTACTCGGCCACTTAAAGTGCAATACGCAATCATTCAATCAAGCTGACATTTCCTAGTTGCTAGTTTCATTTAATGATGCACATCTCTGTCCCAAATCAATGCTTTGCAATTAGCTATGGATCCACCCAAATGTTTGTTATCAAAATTGAAGCCATGGATTGCAGTTTTCTGCATTGTCATTTGAATTTCTTCTCCCAAACTCAGTCTCTATGTGTAAGAGATAACAAAAGGCTGTGAATAAGGAAGATACAGCACCATTAAAACAATGCATTTATTTCCTCTTATACAGTTTCTCTAAGGTAGCTTTGGCTGACGTGACATAGATTTACATTCCTTTTTGTGAGGAATATCTGATGGCCTTCAATAAGCAATAACTCTAATCAGACATGTTACATTATTATTATAACCAACCAGCTGTAACAAAGTCACATTTGCTAGTAAAAAAAGAAACATAGAATGTGTCAACAGATGAGAACCACTCGGCCCATCTAGTCTGCCCAATTATCTGAATACATTCATTAGTCCCTGGCTTTATCTTATATCTTGGTTAACATTTTGCCTATCACATGCATGTGTAGACACCATGGTATTATTTTTTTAAGCTGATTTTATTGAGGTTATAACAATGATATATAACATCTATACTATATGTAATTAATTAAACAATACAATAATATACTCACTCTATATTAGTAATACATTCACTGCAATACGGGTTCTTTAAATTAATGTTTGATGTTAAACCCACAGCATGGTCAATGTTTAATTTAGTAAATATTCTCTCAGAATAGAGAATGGAAGAAGTGGAAAAAGGGAATCTGTAAAGATTCTCATTATAAAGAATAAAACTATTATTATGATTAAGGTAAAATAATATTTTGTACCACCACTAAGAAACATTCCTTATTGTAAAGGAATCATATCAATATTGTCTGAAGTGTTTTCCAGTATTTCCGAATCCAGGTACTCCATCCAGGGGGACCAATCATTTTTATATTTAGTCATTAAAGGTAAGCAATTTCTACGCAGATTCTTGTATATTGCTAGTAATTGATGCATTCTGGGTTAAAATTATTATTTTAGAACATTGATGCTATGTTAAGGAAATGTTCATATCCTTTTCTCATAATCTTATAAAATAGCCAGTAAAAGGTTCTTGTGGTTTTATAAGAAGATTATATAGAATTTAAATCAAATGTGTGGGAGGTATATTGTTACTACAAAGGCTTTCAAAGACTGTTAATGTACTCCTTCACTGTGTTACCTTCTGCCACTTCTGCTGAAAGGCCATTCCATGTATCCACTACCCTCTCAGTAAAGTAATACTTCCTGATATTACATTTAAGCTTTAGCCTTTAAGTCTATATCCACTACTAGTAGTTTAACCACTAAAAAACACAAACTATGCATGGTATAATGGAATATGCTGAAATAAATTTAGTAATGACTTAATGCTCTCTAGAGAAATATTTAGCGTAAAATATGTAAATGATTTCCCAGATCTACTTTCAAATGGAATTGATTTAAATTGTGCATCATTTTGATGTGGATCTTGAGCATACTGGGCACATACTGTATAATCTGCTGTAGTTTCTTGGTTATGTGATGAATTAATTAGTGGGGTAGAGACAGATCCTACATATCCTCATGTCTTCCAAGACCTGACTACCAGAGCAAGGAAAAATATGTTTTCTTCTACATTGCATGATGTTCTCTATGTACTAGTCACCACAAGAAAAGCTGAAAGTATGGTACACATGGCTTCAGACACAATAGAAATGGGAATTATGGGACGATTATTACAATGCAACATTAAACTGTCCTCTATGATCAATATTAGGATCTTATCCCTCTCCTTGGTACACATAACCTCTGACGGTTATTTATTATAATCATCATGTCTTTAAACGTTAGGTGCTATCTTTGCCCCCACAATGTTACTTTCCCTGGATCTCATTTTTCGCTTTTTCTTTTACTATAATATTTTTTGTGTATTTTCATTTTTTTTTGTATGTTTTATATTCTGAAACACTGAATAACATTTCAAGCTTCAAAAACATATGTTTACATGATAAAAAAGGTCTGAAAAAGCTGAGATTGTCTCTTTCTCCAAGTTAGTGATCTTTCCAAATCAGCTATTGATGACTGATTTTTCTGTTCTCTGGATGGGTTGGCTAAATCTATCCCCACCAACCCTTTCTTCCAAATAGCTGACCATCCAGAAACAAATGAAGTGCAAGAACTTCCCTGCTTTAGTAATGATAGAACTTTAGGAATTATAGAGTCAATTCAATAAAAAGAGAATTGCAAGGCATTTAGATGGGAATTTCAAAATTTTGGCCAATGTAGCTAAGCTGGAAAAATGTATATTTGCAGCTGAATGGGAGCATTTTTCCAACTTAACTATTTTGCCTTAAGTTTAAAATCCTCATTGCAGTTCCCTGCAATTCTCTCTTTATTGAGTAGACCCTTAAGTCAAATGATGTATGCCAGCCAATTGTTTGTCTATGTGCAACAGCTGTAGAAGAGGTCTAAAGATGTGTACTACTATTACAGCAATATAAATGCTGAACTAGGGTAAAGATATATGAGTTCTTGGTATCCATTAATTCCTATGCACCATACAGGCTGTAAAGATCGCCTGTAAACCTCATCTAAAGAACCTACCACCCTGAGCAACTTGTCAAACCCAGGAGATAGCTGAATGAAACCAAAACCCCGCTACAGCAGAATCCCTAAGATCAGAAGAAAACCAGGGTCAGTCGGACCCGCATTTCCTCATCTTTCCTCATTATTCGGGAAGCTGTTTTGCCTGAACCCCATCTCTACCACCAGCACAGAAGACTCATGTTCATATGTCAACGAAAGGGATGAAAACAATGCTATCGCCAAACTAGTATTGGAAACAATTTCTGCCTGGATTTTTCATTATACTGCAATTTGTCTGTATATGGGGCATATTTTGCATTAGAGATATTCAGATGGTGGGTAGTGGTGGGTAAGATTGATTAACAGGTCATGTATTTAATCACTGTCCTAGTGCTACACTAGAAATTATACACTAGAATTAATAAACGTTGTCCTGCCACTACATATACAGCATTTGTCTTGTTATTTAGATTTTCATTCTTCTCCTAACTAAACTGAATCTTTACTTGAACAATTCAGTAAATAATTGTAAATGTCCACACATGTTTTATAGGTTAACATTTATATATATATATATATATATATATATATATATATATATATGTATGTATGTGTATATATTTATATATATATATATATATATATATATTTAATATTTGTAGAACATTTATTGCATTTTTTTTATTTATTGTAGTTTAATAATAATAGGCTATTATACAAAATAACTGTGTATTTAAACATGTTTTGTAAACTGAACACTGTTATCTTTTACTTTAAGGTCCAAACATTGCAATTGTAACATTTAAAATGATAATACCATTTTTTTATTCTTCCTGGTTTTCAAGGAATGTAAGAAAAATAAAAACAAACAAATATAGCTCTCAAAAAAACAGAGTTTTTTCCAGGTCAGATCCTTTTCAGTGAGTAATATTCAGAACATATAAACAACCAGTAATTAAAGAGAAAACGACACATAGAAGTGACTCTCCATGAAAGGAGGTTAGCAATAAATGGAAAATCAATATATTGATATTGCCATGAATGGGCTCATTGCTAAAGAAAAAGTAGTAAATCAGATATGGATGGTCTCTGGTTTACTCTTTTTATTATGGAGAAACTACAAAGCATGTGCACACATTATACAGATTTGTCTTGTGATTTATTATTTTTTCTATATTATATTAATATTAAGATTATTAACATTTAACAACTATTGAAATTATTATGCCGGGATTATTTTGTTGGAAGGTCTTTGAGAATTCAGTTATAAATATATTTATCCAAATTATACATAACTTATAGATGGTTTTTGCAGCAAAGGGCAACATCATACAGTTAACCCCTAAGTGAAATAGTACAAATAAGTGCGCTGTAAGGTATCCTGAAGTGAATATAAAACACCTGTAGGGTGGATATGATGCAGTAATCAAAATACAAGGAACAACTGAAGGTGGAATATGAGGTATGGGGAGACTTGGATGCTCCCCCGAAAATATGCACTCACAGACTCTTCAGATATAGGTAGGCACAGTCAAAAATAGCTGTAGCTCTGCTCAGCAGTCCTCTTCTCATGTGGCTCAGATAGAAGAAAAGATGCCCACAAATAAGGTTACGATAAGGAATACACAAATTTTAATAAACACGTAATATCTGCTTACTGGGGTTTTCAAAGATCCGCAGAGCGGTGGGCGCCACACAGCATTTGGGATAGAGAGTCCTTATAAGTACAGCAGCAGGTAAGTAAAATCCAAGTAAAAACAAATCACCACTGGGGAATGTAGAATAAGAAAGCAGGTCTGTCCAGGAACGCTACGCGTTTCGCCTCTTATCAGGCTTTGACCAGGCATCTGGACAGCCTGCTGTACACTGACGATTTATAGCGCGAAGTTCACGGAGTCTTTAAAAATCACTTCCGGGTATGACGTCTTCTCGCAATGTTTTCAATTCGAGCTGATCGATTTTCTCTGAAACAGTTTCGTTTTCATCTCATATGTTCATATTACATAAAAAGGGAACAAAATAGCAAGTGTTTTATCTAAAACTTCATATCACAATACCCATGGGTATTGAAAGAATAAAGGGGAATGCTCCTTTAGCCTGACTTAAAATTAGAAATATATCTAAGAATATATATATATTATAGTAAAAAACTGCTTTTTAATATATTACTAAAAATGTATAGAAAAAAGTATGTATAGAAAAAATATGTATAGAAAAAATATAGATAACCAAAAGGGAGCAGACTCCTTCAGTATAACACGTCCTTACACATATCACATAAAATTAAAGAGATCAAAATCTGCATTAAGTCCATGGGGTTTAAGGGTGCCCATATTGAAAACCCATTCCATCTCTTTTTTGCCTATACTTTTAATATGGTCTCCTCCTCTCCAATATTTATTAACTTTTTCAATAGCACAGAATTTCAGGTCTTTAGGATTTTTTTGATGGAAATCAAGGAAATGTTTAGACACACTGTGCGTTTTTGAAACCGTTCTTAATATTTCTTAGGTGCTCCTTAATTCTCTTTTTTCATTTTCTGGTGGTCCTCCCAATATATTGGAGTCCGCATGGACATTCCAATAAATATATTACATTGGTTGTTGCACATGTTAAGAAACTTCTTATAGTAAAAATCTACCCCTGAAAACTACCCCTCGTCTTATAATCGAGGTCGTCTTATAATCTGACCTCAAATCCCCCTCTCATCCCCTGGATCCCCCTCTCTAACAGCAGGGGATGTCTGCGCGATGAGCGCAGACTCCCCTTGCTGCAGCCTGGCACGACCGCCGGGACTTCTATGAAGAAGCCGGGTACTGCCGGGTCTGCGCTCATCGCGCAGAAATCCCCCGGCTGCCCCCACTAGCCACCAGGGAAAGAGAACAAGGTGAGGGGGTAGAGGGAGGGATGGGGGACCAGAGCAACAAGGGGAGGGAGGGGGGACCAGAGCAACAAGGGCAGGGAGGGGGGGCAGAGACAGAGACAAGGGGAGGGAAGGGGGGAAGACACAGAGACAAGGGGAGGGAAGGGGGGAAGACACAGAGACAAGGGAAGGTAAGGGGGGAAGACACAGAGACAAGGGAAGGGAAGGGGGAAGAGAGAGACAAGGGGAGAGAGGGGGAAGAGAGAGACAAGGGGAGGGAGGGGGAAGAGAGAGACAAGAGGAGGGAGGGGGGGCATGGGGGAGAGAGAGAAAAGGGGAGCAAGGGGGGAGTGAAAGGGAGGGGGGAGAGAGACAAAGTTGGGGCAAGGGAAAGAGAGAGGCAGCATTGGCACATAAATGGAAATAAAAACAATAAATGCATTTTTTGATATCATTTTTTCATTAAAAAAGCAATTTACATGTTAATGTATACAAGTTGAACTTTTTTCCTATAGGGTAGTCTTATATTCAGGCTTTTAGATTTTTTCCTAAATGAATATCCAAAGTTTTGGGGGTCATCTTATAATCAGGGTCGTCTTATAATCGAGCAAAAACGGTATTACTGTGAGAGATAAAATTGGTGATAGGGTATTTCTGTCGGACTGTGGATCTGCACCCAATACAGTTAAGATATCCATAAAATCCAGGTTTACTACTTAAAAAATGGTTGGTAGTTGTTCTTTTTACGACATTTTTGTTTGTAAAATTAGTAGTTCATTTTTGCTTTAAATTTGGGGCCCCTCTAAAAATCACTGTGGGGGTGTCTGGTAAAACATCTTTTAATATTTCATCTTTATGTAAGATGTCCCAATGTTTTTTAATAATTTTCTTAACTCGATTAGATTTATTATTATAGTTAAAAACCATTGGAACCTTCCTTTGGAAATTATTATCATCTTTTTTTTCTTTATACAGGAGCAATTGATTGGGGTCGATATCTGCTACTTCTAAGATAGTCCGATCTATTTCTGTGCTATCATAGCCCTTCTCCAGAAATTTATCTCGTAATATGCCAACCTGTTCGTTGTAGCAGCTTGTCAGTGCAATTATATCTGACCCCTATACGGGTTGACCCCTAACCTTCTATGTCAAACTATATTGTCTGGCGATTAATAATGTGTAGAATTATAAACAAAAATTCATGCATGGCACAAAAATACCATAAATATAAAACACATATTTGGAAATAATCTATAATGTATATGTATATTTTAATACATAATTTACAATAATAGATTGATCAACACAATACAATATTGCATTTTCAAAAATATAGTTTTAAATGTAATTGACAAGCATGGGAAAAGAATAAATTGCATGCATATTTTTCACAGTTTTAAGAGCCATTATAGTTTTTTTTAAAAGTGTGCTTCAAACATAGAAGCTCCCGTGAATTATACTATAATGGTATAATTGTTGTTGTAGGAGGATAAACTGGCATGTAATTACATACACACACAGTCAGACTTACACTTACATACACACAGTGAGTCTTACACTTACATACACACACAGTCAGATTTACACTTACATACTTACATACATAGCCACAGATTTTTTTTGTGTTTGTCCCCCTCCCTGCACGGTTATCTTTAATTGCAGGGAGGGGGGTTTATCCAGTTGATCTGAGTGCCAGGATGTCATGGACATTCGCCGTTCTACTAGGCTTAGAGCGTGAGGGGGCGGAGCTTTCACCCCCTCGCGCGAGACCAGGGGAGGTGTGGCTACCAGTGACAATGTCACGGGTGCCAGATCTCTCTCTCCAGAGGGCCTGTACTATGATCAGTGCAGATCGCATAGTACAGGTTTTTATCTATCAGGGTCGCAGGGGTCGACAGGGCAGCCGGCCAGTTCGCAGTTGCGACCCCTGCGATTATAATAGTTCCGCCACTGGTTGCTATCTATTGGTGTATTGGGCTCAATCAATGTCTTATTATTGTTGTGTGTTATTTCTATATTAGTGTGTGTTAATAAGTTTTCATATTTTGTTCCCATGTGCATTATTTCATGTATAGTAGTTTAAGTATGTGTCATATTATCGCCTTGTAATACGAACTTGGGAGATACTGTTTTTATGAATAGTTATTGGCTATCTTTAGTGGCATCTAATCTTTCATAATTCCACTTATCTCTGACAAAGACCTGTATAAAGTTAGTGAGAAGGCTCAATGGTCTTCTGCACTACTGTTGAACTGTAAAATCTGTTTAATCTGATGGGGATGACTAAGCCCTTCATCCTTTTAAGTTTGATAAAATTAGTACCATTGATTTATAATACCATCCACTAAATATTGGGCAGTGGTGACATTCACCTAACCCCCCATGTATTGAAATGTCAACTTTAAAACTCTGAATACCCATACTTGAGCTATCTTAACATTGCTGGCTGAACATCATGAGAGTTGTAGTTATTTATTAACAACTAACATTCCCACTTGGTAACCCCTGTCCCGAGCCAGCGTATATTATTATAATGTACATAAATGACAAATATATTTAAATATGTTTATATTGTATATATAAAAGAGGATAATACTTTATTTAACTAGGTCCAACTGTTAATTTAGACACAATCAGCTTTTCTGTGCATTTCGGCCCAATTTTGCTGAAGTCTAATCAAGTTAATTCAACAATGAAAAAAGGGAAAATCTGTTACAAGTCGGTTCCTTTCAATTTGGACCAGTTCAGGTGCAATTCTCTGGTACATGAATAGCTCGACTTGTGGGGCAATTCTCATCACTTGAATTAACAGAAATTGAACCAGATTTGGGGTGCTCAGATTTTTCACAGAAATTCAGTGCCACATGAATAAAACCCATAGTGTATTATACCAAACTCCAATTGAATCCTTAGTACAGACAATGGAGTGCAATCTATCTATCCTGTAGTAGAATCTCCTTGCACTACAGGAATCTTATCACAAATCACCTACAAGGAAGCTGTTTTTAGGGCATCCAGATTTTGATAGTTTCTATCCTAAGGAGGCATACAGGAGAATAAAAAGACATATACAAACTACATATCTACATAATTACATAAACTATCTGTTTATCCTCACATACACATTGGCCGATAATTTGTTTTTATGCAGTGCATTTTCATGTTGTTTACGTGCTATATAGGTAACGTCTAGCATATTATCTATTGTAGTGGTTAATATTTTCATGTGTCTACAAATTATGCCACAGACAAATTCTGGTGGCAATAGAAGAACGGGTCACTGGATTATTCCAGGGCTAGTGACATTGACCACAGTTTGAGGTATCCTCTATATTATGTTTAAGGACAGGTAAACTTTTTTTTTTTTCTCACTTGTGCTTCTAATATAAAAGCGCAAGTGAAAAAAAAAATCAATGTCCCAAGTCTGAGGATAAACTGGCATGTACTTTTGATAGTACATGCCAGTTTATCCTCTGGCAGGCAGCTGCCATGCTCCCCCAGGAAGCAGGCATATAACGCAGCTCTGTGACTGTCACTCTCTGCACTAGCAGTTGAATACATACCCCGATCAGATGTGCCGGGCAAGTCGGCGCTCTGACTGGCTGTGTGCGTTCTGACAGTGTGTGTGCGCATCAACTTCCAGACCAGAGGTAGAGCCAAGAGTAAGGGTTAAAAAAAAGTGTCATTGTCCTTTAAATCTTAAATAACTTGCAAAGACTCAACTGTGTTGCACAATGTGCTTTGTTGTAATTTATAAAGGAAAGCATAATAGTCCAGAATATATTTGTTTGCTATAATAACAGGAACAGAAATCTTAAATGTCTAAACTGATTGCCACAATTTCAAAAAAAAAAAAGTGTCAACCGTCCCCTGGGGTTTAATTGTAAATATACTTAATTGAAGCTTTGCTAAACATTTTCACAATAACGTATATGAAAAGCCATACAGAAAAGTTAGTCAAAGCATAATGTAGTGACACTTTGTTGAACTTTTTGTTCTGTAAGCGAGTCTTTGTAGACTTTCACAGACAGCAACAGAAAGTATTAGGAATAAAAATCTGTTCATGATAGAAATTCATTTCCCAGCTCCAGACTTCATTTTGTAATTATGTTACCAGCGTTATTATTTGGCTTTCTTTTTCAAGACTATATACCATTTTTGTTATTATTGTTTGTTAGAGTACATTTAACTTTTTCAACCTTGATTCCATTTCTTTCATACTATCGACTCTGTCTGGTTGGATTAACTATCTATATACCAGTGCATAGTGCACATGTCTCTCTCCTCTCTACAAGCTGACCTCTCTATGATGAATCAATAAATGCTAATGTATTTAAGGTTAGTTTTTGTAATCAAAATTTAAAATAGGCTTAAATTGGAACTATTATGTTTCATACTTTATTTATTGAGTATCATTTTAATAAAGGCTTGGAGTATGTGTTTTATTTTATAAACCATAATGCCATCAATTCATCAAATTTCCTATTAATTCGGATAATTTAAGCTACTAATAAACTTTCGATTTATACTTTAATTACTTAATCTTCAATTTATGGTGATCCGCTCATCTTCTTATATACAAGTAGATCAAAGGTGACTCAGCTATACATAAACCCTGTCTTCCCCCTAACATATAGCACCTGACTAATAAGCAGACATATGAGAAAACAGATAGAAAGATACACGGACAAACAGTCAGATGTATGTTTTAGTCAGGCAGAATCAAACTTCAGCCTGAATAAAACTGGACTTGGTTTAGTATCTCTTTAATGAAGATAGATATATATATATATGTTTTAAGGGTGAACATTTGTGAGTCAACTCAAAAACAATACTAATAATGAGAAAGTAAATCTAATGCAAACAGAAGTAGCAGTTCATGTGTTTAGATAACAGATCACAGCCATTACTTTGATTTTCAGTTAATGGATTGATTTGGTTCATTGTGATGTATGTGTAAATATATTCTGTTTTTTGCTGGCTTTACCACTATAACATACTTCACATTTGAGGGTCTGCTCAATACAGAAAATTGCAGGGAATTGGGATGGGAAATTCAAACTTGTAATCGAATTGGAGAACTTCTCCAATGCAGCTGATTGGGAGAATATTTCCATAGTGGTAGTAAAAATCAAAGGTGCGAAAAAAGGTATAACTTATCCTGATAATATCTAGTAGTATCACACTATTTTTTCTAGATATGGAAAGGAAACACAAAAAGCTCAGCTACTTTGGCCTTAAGGTTTGAATTCCCATCACACTTCCCTGCAGTTCTCTTTATTAAGCAGACCCGTTAGTGTTGATTACTGCTTCTTTTATTCATAAAGGAGGGTTGGCACTCTCCAAATATGGTCTTAAAAATCAAACGTTGGTCCAATAATAATGGTATTAGTCATATTTATCATATACATTCTGTACTAACACACCTTTCTAAAGCTACGTACATGTATGTGTGTGTATTCTTCATGAGAATTTATTGTTTCCATTGTCTGCTTTTATTACATTTAACATAATGTTACTGTATATTCAATAACTGGAATCAATAACAGGTTTAACTCGCATAGATCAAGATTTTTTTTCTTTTCTTCTTGGAAATAATTTTGGTGGAATAAAAGGAAACTGTAGACAATTCCACAGGAGACAGGTTATAGTGCATTTCCTTGTTCTGCACTGCCAAAATGTCAAGTGCGGAATCTACATTTGATTAAAACTCTGTTGTTAGCAGTAACAATAATCAAACGCAACAGATCAGACAATAACAACACTAATCAAAGATAGGAGTTTTAAAAGCTCATGAAATTTTAAAAGAGCTGATCTTTGGGGACTTGGAAAATGTCAAGAACATGAATTGTATATCTATGTTTTCAGAAATTAAATGAACACTTTTTATATACTGTTTCTCTAATCTGTTTTCTTCTTCTGTGATGTTGTAATTGTAAACATATTTTTATAATATTGATCTTTAATGTGTTAACAACTTTATTTCACTTTAATTTGCACCAGCCTTTCTATTTTCATTTTTCTTGCAGGGAGTATGATTTGATCTCCATCAAAACATTATCGGACAGTAGAGCCCCCTGCCAATCATTCTGTTGGTTTTAGTATGTTTTAGTCATGCAGGTTCAGATTTAAACTTTTAAAGAGGAATTAGGAAAATAAACAAAAATCAGGAAGAAGGCCTCACACAGCCTTTTATGAGATAGGGTTAGATAAGTTTGGAGTGTCATGCATGTTTAAAATGCCAAAGAGTAATAGCTTTGCAAATTGGAATAAGTTTAGGAGAATTGTTAAGTTGAAACAGAAAGTAATAAGTACTTTGAGAATACTTTCCTCTAATATGAAGAAAATGCGAAATGGTATTAGAATGGGTATACAAAGATAGAAAACCTGTTAGATGGTAATCATATTAAGAAATTTCTAATGTTAAGTAACAAATCTCCAGATCTGAAGAATGAAATGTTTAACTACCTGAGGATTAAAGGTTATTTGATGAAGTCCCTAGGGGTAGAACCAACAATAATAATTACAAAAATACAGTCAATTTTAGAGAAAAAAAATCCAAAGATATGCTGGAACTTTGTGTGGTGTTATGAAGACTTAACAAAAGAAAGGTGCCAAGGGAAGCTTTAATCAGATGGGGGAAAGACCTGAGAGTTGATATAGACCCAAGAGAAGCCTGGGGATCTTTTCAGAAGATATATAAAGAAATAAGGTGTCTGAATTTGGTTGAGGTTCAATTTAAGATTCTGAATCGAAAAATTATGAAATAGTGGTCCATTTTTTTATGGCGAAAAAATTGTTAATGACAGGAATTGGAGATCAGTTCTGACCCCAACCTAGTTAAATGGAAATGAAATGGAAAACTAACTAACTACCAATCAGATACCCCTGAAAGTAGTAGAGAGGTAGAGAAAATGTAAAATAAAAATGTAAAGAGGAATTAAGTGCCTCCAGAGATGAGCTGCCTTGCTAGACTGTTAGTGTATTGTATTTTTATTGTTACCAAATGCAACTTGTTGTGCAATAATGTACAGTATAAGATATGGAGTTGAAATATAGAGGGGTACACTTTTCTGTACAGAAGATGGAGAAAGTTTTTATGTTATGCAAAATGGTAATATATATTGTAATTCTTTAAAAATAATAAAATATTAAACAATAAAAAACATTCAATTTAGTAGGGGTCTCTTTACAGTAAAGTACAGTTTCAGAACCTTTACACATTCAGTTACTGATTCAGTTTTCAAAACAAGGTTAAGGCTAATCATATTATAGTTGAATGGAATACTTTGCATTAATAAGTAAAGGAAAAAAAAGACATAAGTAATCTCTTACATAGAATGACCAAACTGAGAAACAAACCAGTTAAAAATAAAATTCAACAGCATAGCTGACCTATTTTTTTTTATATTTTGTTGAAATATAACTTTGGACTGTGTAAGAATATCTTGAAGCATGGAATAAAAAAAAAAAGTTAATAGGGATAATTAGTTAATGTCACATTATCCTAATTGCCTCTCCAGCAATCATAAATTAGTTTTTTTTATCCTTCATTTTCAGATGAGATGTCTTTTTCTTACTATTTTGGAGATGTAGTCATAAAATATTAGTGAGATATGGAAATGGAAACACTTAAAGCACTACTATATTTGAGAATTCTGAAGTCTTAATGTTCATATCACTAGATCCATCAAATGCTTAGGAAATCAGTGTTGGGCTGTTGGGCCCTAATGTCTAAGGGAATCTAACTGTGGAATCCATCTTCAGACAAGAATATGATATTTATAGACTCTGTTGTCTGGGGACTATTCATGATAAAGTGAACGGTGGTGAACTGTAAGGTTAATAGTCAAGTTAGAAATATAGGTCTGGATAATTCTTCTTTCTACTATTTCTACATTTTCTAATGTACATGTGTCTACCCTGTCCTCACATGCTGTACCTTATGCATACATATGTACAAGGATAAAGTGTCAGTTGTTACATCCGTAAAAAGGCAAAACATCTTCTTAGTAGAAAAATATCAAGGTTTATTCAGTCCAATAGACAATAAAAAAGAAAGTAATGTGAAGGGAGACAAAAAGACAAAAACGCTTGACACATTTCGCACCAACCGCTGCTTTCTCAAAAGCAGACCGAATAAACTTTGATATTATTCTACTAATAAGATGTTTTTTCCTTTTTCTAGATGCTATAGCTGACACTTTCTCCTTGTACAAATATAGTTTATTTGAGCTCTTAGTGTTCCAACACCCGGAGTAGGCAGTATATTACCTGTTCACTGATTCACATGGCTGTCATATTTGTTTGTGTGTACCTTATGCATACATATCATTTTGGCCCCAAGTCTTTATTGTGTATATATAACATTATAGGATATACAAACTCTAAACTCTAGTGAATAGTAATCATAGGTCTTTATGAAAAATGTGCAAATTACCAGGCTACCTTACACAACAACCTGCCCCAGAGCTCAAATATTGTTTCATTATATCAGGTTATCTACCTCATTCCACTCATTTCATAGACTGCAAAGGAAAGGATTCTTTACGGTAAGGACAATAACGTTATAGTACTCATTGCCAAGAGAGGTGGTGCTATTAACTAAAATAGAGACATTTAAAAACGGTCTGGATGTTTTTATTTTTTTATTTTTAGAAAACCAGGAGATACAATGCTAATATTAATAGAATAAGCATTAATAGTAGAGCTTTATGATCCAAGGATAAATCTGATTGCCCTTTGAAGTCAAGAAGGAATTTTTCCACAGGAGTCACAATTCTAGTTGGCTTGCTTAGGGTGTTTTGTCTTCTTTGGGATCAAAAGCAGGAATGATTGGTAGGCGGGTTGAACGTGATGGACTTAGTGTCTTTTTTCAACCTAAATTACTTTGTTACCTTATATGTGGACAAAAAGACAGTTGTTTTGTGTTACTTTTACTGGAAAAAAATGGACTTCTCCTAGCAATCATGTATTGGCTTTTTTTTTCTTTAAATGCCTTCTTAATTATTACTATTTCGGAACTGTATTGGGAATCGTGATCTATTTTATGTGACATGCTTCAGGCCAGAAGTAGATAACTACAAAGATATGTCTAACTTCTCAAACCCCCTTGCCTATCTTTACTGTTAGTGATAGAGCCATAGACACCTTAGGAAGAAAGATAGGAGTAAGCATACAGGAATAAACATCAGCTGTCAGAATCTGCAATTTAACATGGTGCATGCTATGAATATACAGTGTATACATAATACAACATAAACTCTAGATTTTGAGCATACAGTGTGCAGAGGGACCTGTCTGCCTCATATATCAATTCATCTTCATCTGTTAAATGTAGTTTGTAAAAGCTTACTTAAATTGTTGGCTCTACAGAAATAAATATTCATAAAAATATTATTAGTCAAGTAATCTATAAACCAGCAATTCATTTTTAGTTCCAGAAAGCACACGGCCTTGACTATGGATAGATTGCTTTTAATGTTAGTTTGTTTTTACTACATCACAGCTTGTAGGAAACACAAAATCAGTTATGGTGGGTTTAACGCACCAGGAAAACCCTCCACTGCAAATATAATAAGGTCAGTCGAGCATTAATAAACATATCTACATATGCCAGACAAGTATGCACACCTGGGAATTTTTGTGGTAAAAACAGGTCTGTGTGCTTGTCTGGGATATTAAAATATGTTCAGTAATGCTTTACTCACTGTCACAGCCTATATAGCGCAAACTGGACAACTAATAGTGTCTTTATACAGACTATGTTAAGGATTGTATGCAAGGGAAATGCCAAATAAGGGAACTGATTATCCCTCCATTGATTTCTTTAAGGGTAAAGTAGATAAAACATATTTTCAATCAGCTTTGATGGAATTTTCTTCATAAATGGGAATCGCTGACCATTGTGATTAATAGGAAGAGGCGTTGGATGGAAAATAGTCATTCAAACCCCTACATTAGGAGTGCTAGAGGCAGTTGCTCTTCTAAGTGCTACATTTTTTCCACCATCTTAGACTTATCCTAGAACAGCCTTAAGCAATAAGATATTTTATAAATCACAAGAGGAAAACAAGAAAACAAGGATTCTTGTCAGTGCCCAGCAATGTGGATATTGTGCTGCATATTCTGAGGATTAAATGTAAGTGTTTGCAGCTATGACACAAATGAAATGTGTTTTTCTCATGCTCAAACATTCACGGTACAATAGAAATATTGCCTCATGGCACCTGAGTAAAGCAGAGAAGTCGTGAATATAACTGTTTGCAGATCTGTTTGCCTCTCAAGAACAAATATTATTTTAATTTCTCCTTTTTTATATGTACGGACATATAATTAATATCAGAGCTTGCATTGCATGGGTTAACAATACTAGTTTGTTAGCAGTGTCCACAAGCAACTACAATAATTTCTCAACATCTTCATTTTTAATCTCAAATATTGTATATGTCCCCAATGGAACTTTCTGGCTTTGGTCTTCAATTTCTCCAATCACAAGTTTTATTGAAACATCCCCACATAAAAGCAAAATATAGCAGTGATAATTAGATGATTCCTTTCATAGAACACACCCTTTAAAATGCTCTTGGCATCCGGTACTGTAAATACAGAGAGCACTGGGATATACACGATGTATTCACCTTTAAGTCATCCAACCTTTCTTATTGTATCTGACCGTGAGGGAGTATTGACAGAGGTATGTTTCATGTAAACATAGCTCTTGACTCCATCACAGAGATGGATCACATTTAGATTTGTGAAATGTCTGTTGTACAGGTAAAGACTGAGAGACACTGCTGTCTTAAGAAGATGGGCACAGATGCCATCATTAATACTTTCAATGCCAATGGTGATCCTGATGCAGTACAGACCTTTAGTCTTGTCTCATGAGTGGTGCTAGGAGCATATGAGACTTAATCATAAAGTATTCTTTTTGTTTTGTCTGCTCTCTCCACATTAGCAGACAGCATGCATCTATCAGCAAGATGTGAAAGATGTCATGTATTACTGAGGCTGTGAATGCACCTTGCTCATGCATTTTTCGTTTAGCAGGTAAATGCTGCTTGTTGTTCAGCTTTAGCTCTTGCCCAATGTCTCCACTGCTTAATAAACTCATGTGAGTGCCATGGAGGTTACTGAGCAATATTATATAATGGGTTAAACACCCAGTGAGAACTGCAGAAGTTAAGAGATAATGCTATAAAATTGACCAAATTAAAAAAAAATCCTTCCAGTGGAAGTGGTCATGGTAAACACAGTTTAACCCCTTAAGGACAAACTCTTTGAAACATTTTTGGCCATTATGGACAATGGCTATTTTTTTTTTTTTTTAGACACTCAGTGTAGTTTGTAAGTTATTGATTTATCTCATCATCGTGTCTTTATTTTAATAATTCATCTTTATTAATATCAAAATATTTAAAACCGAGCTAGGGCTGAGAAAGGAGATTTACAGAGATATAGGGGAGAGTAATATATCTATCATTTAGGGAGGACCTCCAAATGTTGGGAATCTGCCTGTAAAAGGCTACAGTTATCTTTCTTCCTTTTCTTTTCTTTTTTTTTCCTTTCTCTTTCTCCCCTTCCCTTTCCCCCTTTTTCTTTTCTCCTTTTTTTCCCCTTCCCTTCCCCTTTTTTTCTTTTCTCTTTTTTTCTCTTCTCTTCTCCTTTGGACAATGGCTATTTTAATATGTCTGTGCTGTTTGTGTTTAGTTGTAATTTTCTGTTTGTCATTTGCTGTACCCACACAAATTACATATTGTTTTTATCGGGACAAGAAGGGCTTTCTTTGGATGCCATCATTTTGATCATATCCTATAATATAATATTTAAAAAAAAAATAATAATAATAAATGTTCTGACTTTTATTTGAAACATCTTCTCCTCATCTACAAAAACGAATGAAAAAAACCTGCTAAATAGATTCTATTATTTTTCCTGAAATAGTTGCTTGGGGGCTAAAAGGCCACATTTGAGAGGTGCAATTTTGGTTTTCCAACTTGGAATTTTGACTTGCAGACAACCTGCGCCCATGTCCCATTTGGGTCATTTTTTTAAGCCAGCCAGTGTATTTTACCCCATCAACCAATATATTTGTTAAAAGTAGACACCCTAGGCTATTTCAAATGCTGGTATTTTAACACTTTCCATGCACTAATTCTACCACCAGCCTTTGCCAAATACATTGTACTTTAGACACAAATTCACAGATTTTGGTATGTGTCACTGCCAAACAACACCCCAATATGTGTTCAGCAACATCTCCCGAGCACAGGGATACTCATGCATAGGTTTGCTTTTTGATTTTCCAACTTGGAATTTTGACATGTAGAGCAAGGAAGGGGTTAATAGCTTTTATAAGAGCCTTTGTAGTACTGTACAAAAAATTAACCCCTAAAAATGCACAGACAATAAGAAATGTGCTGCTGTGCAGTGATCAGTGGCAGGGAAGGGGTTAATACACTGGGTACACTATACAAAGGGTTTGGCTTTTATAAAAGTCCATGGGTCTCACAATTTTGTAACATTTTATTTAATGTATTACAATTAAAAACTTACATTATACAGATCTGTCTCTCTCTCCCTCACTAAAACTCAAGTGAGGAGAGTGATGCAGATCCAGATGGGTCAGATCAATATTTACCAATATTGATCTGACCAGGCGAATGGTTATGCTTATCTAAGCAATCACCAAACCGCCTTTGCCACTGATCGGCTGTTACTGATCACTATTAATGCGTTCAGACAGCTTAAAAAGAGCCTTTGATATACTGTAATAAATTACAGTAAAAAAATGAACCCCTAAAAAATGCACAGATAGCAAAAAATGTGCTGCTGTGTAAGATCACTGCGTACACAGCGATCAATGGCAGGGAAGGGGTTAAACACTGGAAATGGCTTTTAGAAAAGCCCTAGGGTCTCAATTTTATCAAATATATTATAATTAAAAACTTACATTATACGCTCAGCACTTGCTCCAGCATCCACTTTGCACTCAGGACCCATCACCCAGATTTGCACTGCTTTGTACTGCAGCTGAGCGCTGGGATGTCACATGACACCTGGTGCTCAGAATTTTGAGCTTCCAGGCATGGAGCACAAAAAAAAAAGAAATGTTGTGAGGGCAGCATGCCGTCCCCTCTTAAAGCGCCGTACATACTCCTGGATGTAGATCCTAGATCACTGGTGAGCACTGCGGCACATCACTTAGTTTTTTCACCACTGCCTTGGCACCACTGCCAAAGACCCGGACATTTATGTATCCCGAGAAAGTTTCTCAGGACACTGGGTCAAAGTGACAGAAAATAGGACTCCCTCAGTAAAACCGTGATGTCTGGTCACCCTGCACTCAAGGCGGTTAACACTTAAGCTATAAAAACTCCAAAGAATTTCTGCACCTCACAGGCCTCCTGGTAAACCCTATCTTAACATAATCACCTATTAGACTGGGGACTGGTTGAATCCAGGAGCTTCCTAGATAGACCAAATACTTGCTGCTGCAGGACTCATGATGTTGAAAAGGGAAAAGGGCATGTTGAATCTGAGCAAAAACCCAGTAAGTGTTTGATTCAAGTTTCCAAAACTTTAGAATAAATATATCTGGATTATTGGTCCAATCCTAAAAGGCTGTATTGTAAACAGTGTACAACTCCTATAAGATCATTTGACTTTCAGTGATGTCTTCATACAGTTTGCCAATATCCTATTATTGCTCTGCTTCCACTTCAGTCGCTGCTTGCTAGGTTTTGCAGTTTTTGCAAAAAGCTTAAAAAATTACTGATGCAATAAATCCATGCAAGCTGTACAAGAACATTGTGTTTTCACACATTTAAAGCGGCACAGTATTTTTAAAACTTTTTCTTCATTAATAGAAGCAAAAGTTAAAAACCTAGTGCCATCATTGCAGATACACCCGGGTTTATACTGAGCTCTGCCTCTCAGATGAGGCACAGCATAACTTTGATCAGGGTCTGTCAAGTCCAGTTGTCTTTTTCTACTAGATGAGAAAGAGACCTTTGTTTTCACATGCCACCAGCAGAGTGGACCTAACTAAGGATTAACAGTAGAAGTGCTAGGGAAGCATCCTGGCATGTACCGTAAAAGTACAAATTAAAAAAGTCTCCATCTTAAAAATTACATACCAGTTTATCCTCATTCTAAGGCCAATGGTGTTTTCACTTGTGCTTCTATTTTAGAAGCACAAGTTAAACACAAGTGAAAAAAAAAAACTGTAGTGGCTCTGTAACCCCTTAGTGACAAGACATCTTGACCTTGACTTTCCATTGGTGACAAGGGCTGTTTTTACATTTCTGGGGTGTTTGTGTTTAGCTGTAATTTTCTTCTTTCTCACATACTGTACCGACACAAATTATATGTTGCTTTTATCATCATAAGAAGGGCTTTCATTAGATACCATTATGTTCATCATATCTTATAATTTATTACATAAAATATGTTGAAAAAATGAAAAACCCTACTTTTTCTAACTTTGACCTAAAAAATAATCTACACAAATACAATCATTAAAAAGACCCAATCGAAATAGTTTCTAAATGTTGTCCCAAGTTCAGAAATATGCTTGTTCCATGTTTTTCTGCAGTTTTTTTTGTGAGTTATGGGGCAAAAATAAAAAATAGTGTTTTTTGTTTTTTTCCTACATTGAAATTTTGACCCCAACCCGAACCCTAAATTTAACCTCAACCCTAAAAGTAACCCCAACTCTAACCCTTATGCTAACCTTAATATATTTTAATTTAATTTTAACCCTATCCCTTATGCTAACCCTAATTTAATTGTTGTCCTAACAGCTATTCTAATGCTAACCCTAGATTTCAGCTAATTAAGTCTTTTTTTCATTGCAATGTTGCTAACTGCCTCTAGAGGCAGTCAATAAACAGATTCAGAGCATCGGAAGTTATTTTTTTTCACTTCCGTAGCTCTAACAACAAGATGGCACATCCATATTGCATGAGCATGCGGCTCCTGCAATATGGCGCCCATGATCGCTCCGTGGATCGATCGTGGGTGCTCCCGAGCCAGAATTTTGGTGCTGACTATTGCCTTCATGTTGAGGCAATAGAGAAGCACCATCAGAGTGTTTTTTGCGAATGTTGATCGCGAAAACCGCTCGTTTCACCTGAAGACGTGTCAGGCACATTCACTGTTGCCAATGGAGTTGCCGGCTGGATGTGCCTGACCATTGTTGCGAAGGGGTTCATGTGCTGGACATGTGTACAACTTTTTGTATTGTACATTTTTTTCATAATTTAAGGGGACAGACTAGTACCCAAACACAGAGGCGTCACTAGGGTTGGTGTCACCCGGTGCGGTAACTCATGGTGTTACCCCCCTGGATTTCCTTCAATACCATGGCAAACAGATTCCTTAGTAATGCCAGTCAGATGGCTGATTAAATATGCCACATACAGGAGACCCACAAATGATGTCACACACAATAATAATATGCCAGTATTATTTTGCTGTTAATAAGCCAGACAATTTGCCTAATATGCCAGTAATATTGTGCCATCCAGATGCCAGTAAGATTGTGCCATTAAGATGCCACTAATATTGTGCAATTAAGATGCCCCAGCTAATTTGCCTATCAAGATGCCAGTAATATTGTGCCATTCAAGTGCCTGTAATATTGTGCCATTCAAATCCCTGTAATATTGTGCCATTCAGATGCCTGTATTATTGTGCCATTCAGATGCCTGAATTAGTGTGCCATTCAGATGCCTGTAATATTGTGCCATTCAGATGCCAATAATATTGTGCCATTCAAAAGCCTGGAATATTGTGCCATTCAGATGCTTGTATAATTGTGCCATTCAAATGCCTGTAATATTGTGCCATTCAATTGCCTGTATTATTGTGCCATTCAAATTCCTGTATTATTGTGCCATTCAAATACCTGTAATATCGTGCCATTTAATTGCCTGCAATATTGTGCCATTCAAATGCCAGTAATATTGTGCCATTCAAATGCCAGTAATATTGTGCCATTCAAATGCCAGTAATATTGTGCCATTCAAATGCCTGAATTATTGTGCCATTCAGATGCCTGTATAAGTTTGCCATTCAAATGCCTGTAATATTGTGCCATTCAGTTGCCTGTAATACTGTGCCATTCAAATGCCTGAATTAGTGTGCCATTCAGATGCCTGTATTATTGTGCCATTCAAATGCCTGTAATATTGTGCCATTCCGATGCCTGTATTAGTGTGCCATTCAATTGCCTGTAATATTGTGCCATTCAATTGCCTGTCATATTGTGCCATTCAAATGCCTAAATTAGTGTGCCATTCAGATGCCTGTGACGTTATGTCACATCCGGTCACAGGGACTTTTTTTTTTTAACTTTTTTTCTCTGGCGGCTGAATCCAGCGGATGCGGCTGGCAGAGAAAAATAAATAAATAACAGGACCGCGCTGCGGGGGGATGCCGGCAGCACGGGTGTCACCCCCGCTGGAGGTGTCACCCGGTGCGGTCCGCACCCCCCGCACCCCCCTCGGGACGCCACTGCCCAAACACACTTTTCTGCAAGATGAAGATTACTAGTTACATGCTTTTTTCCAGTGATTATTCTGGATGTTTACTGCAGGTGCAGCAGCACTGATAGTATAGATACTGAGGATATAAAGTTTTGTTTCAAATAGTCACTTCCTGTGCTGCTGCAATAGAACACATTGTGTGGACTCTAGGTGACCTTGCTCTTATACACAGTAGGATCTCTTAACAGTGCAACACATTGTCTGATGACATTACAGAAACAAGAGATTTCATTCATTTGAATGATATTATTCTCATTGGTTCATGCAGCAAAAAAAAAAAAATTACTTTGTGGGCAGTCCTGGTTTCTTGTAAACTGCTGTAATTTCACAATTTTATGTATCTGTAAGTATTTGATATTTTAAGCAAAATATGCATTTAAAGTACTTTGAAGGCACATTAATATGCATTAATATTTGGAAGATGCATTTTGGACACTATGCAGTGAAAAGTATAGGTTGGTTTTATATTTTGTAAATGGATCACTCATAGATTGGGTTCAAAATAAAAGCCATGGTTTCTCATAACAGTAATCATTATGTGTAAACATTATTTCAGCTTATTTCCTCTTTAATTCAGGATGATTTAGGAAAAATACAGTGGCTAAATTGGGTTTGCATCTTCATTGTTATGTAACTGCCTATAAGTATGGCGTCCACAGGAATTGTGGAATTGTCTTGTGGGAATGGAAAAATATTAACAGGCTCTTTTGAGCAGCTGTATTGTGCACTACATGTCACTGCTGATGTACATGCATGGCTTCCTGAGGTCATAATGATCTTTTTACATTTGGCTACATATTGCTTATAGGTGTTTTTTTTTAAATCAAAGTACAAATGTATTAATTATATTTTTATGACTAGTGCTATCTTTATAATTTGGGTGTTTGGCAACCAAAAGCTAAAGCTACTTTTTTTCAGGTCTCTTTGAGACATGCCACACAGACCTCTAGCTGTAGAGGTGATGTGATGCTCGTTTCATGTTATTGGCTGTTTGCAGCATAATTGACACATACGTGATTGACACAATGGTGATAGCCAGTCTGATGTCACAAAGCCCTTGACTCTAGAAATGGTAGCTACCTAGTTTTCACTTTTGCAAAAACTATGGATCAATGATGATGAGCACTGGTCTCTGATACTCTATTTTAAAGTTTGAATTTTATTTGCATGCATTATTTGGATGCTTGAATTTTAATTTCTTGCTTTATTTGGATGTATCAGATTACCTTTAGTCACATCATGATATATTTTAAGTCAACTGTAGGCACCAACTCTGCTTGCATAACCAAATAGCTACATTTACACATGAATACATAGGAGAGCATTTATGTCATTCTAATAGCCATCTCACTGTCCACTGTTGCTATGGATTCTCAGTAGTGCATGTAACTCCAAATACTTGGATAAGTGTTCCATATACAGGGTCTCTACTAGACTGAGATCTATGATAATCCAACATTTGCAAAAGTAAACTATACTTGATGCAGAACACAAACTATGCTTCATTGCACCAGAAAATATATTGAACTAAATGCAGCAGCGCTGATTAAGAGTAGATTATTTTAGTAAATGATTGTCTTTGTTTAGCTGGGAAGTGTGGTGTCAGCTTTGATTATGTTCAGCAAGGAGTTTTTTCGACAAGTGATGAATACTAGCCTCCCCTTGGGCTTTCTTGTAACATGTTCACTCTTTTCCTGACAGATACAGTCTGCATTATTTATTTACAAACAGAATACCCTTACTGCTTGTACTGGTCCTACCTTAGACTCAGGAGCAAGACATGTTTTCAACTGAGCTTAAAACAGCTGTGCTAGGTTTCTTCACAGTTATTATTATAATTGTATATGCTTTATTCAAACTGCACAATTAACCAAATATATCAAACAAAAGAATTTGTTTGTGCATCTCTGCTGCTAACATAATAAAAAGTTCAGCCAACCTTTTTCCTGTTGTATATAACTGTGTTCAATTATGCTTTGAATCTGGTCTGTTAGTGTAAGTATAAAATTGTTAGCAGTACCATGAATCCATTTACAAGGATGAGTAATGTGTGTGCATCTTTGCCAAATACTAATATTCTGGGGACCAGACTGTCGAACAATAAATATGAAGTTAAGTCTCAAATCAAGAAACAAAAAATGGACAACATGACTGCATCATGGGACAGTATAAAAAATGAAGTCACAATCTGTTGAACAGCTCAAGGAATTGACAAAGTGTCCATGTAAGTACAACAGCATGGTAAGGTCTGTGAAGGTCCATCACAAAGGCCACTAAATGTCCACCACCGAGCAGCTCCAAGAGCTAAGTGCTTATCGACTTCAATAGGAACTCTGCTTCTGTGAAGATGGTGAGGGAAACAAATAAGTTAGTTGTGAGTTTTTCCTATGTTCATAAAACCTAGGAAAAAATGTAACCTTATTTTAGCTCTCTTTGCTTAATATCGCTTTTTTAACAAGCGGACATGTTTGGAATCTTGATTTAGCTCTTTCTTTAGCTGACCCAAGATGAAGGAAAACTTCATCCAAGATTTTAAGCAACCTATCCTCCACCAATATCTGAAATATCTCGCTCTCTTTCCCTTATGGTAAATAAGCATTGGGTACTATTCATTAAAAGTGAGCTGCAAGTGAGTTGAGGTGAGTGGAATGTTGAAGATTTACTAATACCTATTTTGTTAGAGTTTTTCAGTCATCATAGTTCTCTAGGAGCTATTAACTAAGTGAACTTTTCACTAGGAGACAGTAGAGGTATGAATATTTCATCCGACCATCTTAACTATGCATTATAAATCACTGATTATTATCACTGATGTAACAAGGCATTCGGCGGGTCCAATGCTGTTCTAGCAGTTTAACTCTTTATAACGCAGTTTAGCCCTTCATAATCTTCAATTAAATTGATGAAATGTTCATCTCAACTCACTATTTGTGAAGAGCACCCATTATGTCCTTAGAGATGACAAAAAAAATGCTACTGTTACTTTTATCAGCATAAGGTTTATTTGTCAACGTCACCAAATCTATTGTCTTTGATAATGTTTTCCAAGTTAGAAAGGGTATCTTCCTCCCCTTCAATTATATGCCGGCAACAGTAATATAATCTTTTATTTGTGATGTTGATAATCTGAAGAGCTGTCTGGCATTTTAATGAAAAATGAATATTAATCTCCTGGTGTTCTGCAGCCCAGAGGCACAATTTCAGCTTTCACTATTTCATTTAGTGTTATGGTGTAAGTAATTGACTGAGTCAAGAAGTCAGTGCTCATGTAGCAGAAAGAGACAGATGCATCAGTCTGTGGTTATGCCTTTAGCTTCATTAAGAAATCTGATAACAAAACACTGCAATGAGGAAATTATATAACTCATTTAAAAGCTGCACTGTTTCCACCCCTGTAAATCTATTCAGAACAAAATAGCAGTTTAGAGAACATTTGTCCATTAAGCTGCTGCTGTTTTCTTAAAGAATTATATATAATGATAATTATGTTCCTTATGGAATGTCCATACATGCCAGTCCATTGGCAAAGTCTAATAGGGTAAAACAGAGAGTATTTTGGTTCCAGTTATAAATGGTTCCAAGTATAAGTGTATCTAGGCATATGGTTGGCCATTAGGGAAAGAGAGAACTGAGGCATCCATATCCCCAGAGGAATTTACTGAAAGCAGTCCAAATCCACATCATCAGTAAGAGATCTCCCTGGTTAAGAATTAGAAACATATAGGCCTATGTTTACGCTTTACTGAAGTAATGCCATATTATGACACAGCAATGCTGTGGAACTTGTCCAAATAGCTTGAAGAGATGGTGACTTTTCCTATCTCTAGGTCATAAAAAAATTGTGTTGAAGTCTTTTGGGTTTCTGGAGAGTATTGAAGAAAAATATGGGAATTGATTGTGTTGTTCTCTCTGACATGTCACAGAATTTTTTAGATTGAAATATTCCAGGCTTAGGTATTGAAAGGTGCTTTCAAAGAGCGTATGCAAGAATATAAAGATGAAACAATTTGCCAGCTCAATCCCTCCAGTAATACGGCTATATAATCTTCATGGAATATTTACCGGGTGCTGTAATGCAGTAGGACACCAACTCCCATCCTTTATGGGCAGTACATAAAATTGTGTGCACCAGCAATGCTCTAGAAATAGGAAGACATTGTCTGTAACTTGTGGATCTGTCTATTTTTTCTTCCATTGATTTTAAGTCTAAGGACTATTAATAAATGTTTCACTTTGGATTACAATAACATTTATTCCTGTTTTTTCCGGAACTTTGCTGGTGCACATGATTTTATGTAGGGCGTATGCAAGTATAGCCAACTATGGGAGGGTGAGAATGGTAAAGTATTTCCCCAAAGTATGGAAGAGTTTCCTCTTCCGAGGAATGAACAGTGAGAGACTATTAAAAAAGAGAAGGAACACCAACAAAAATAAGGAAACATTTGTAAAATTATTGAAATGGGAAGTAACCATTACAAAAACTGTTAAAGCAGACTTCTAGAAATAGAAGCAGACCATCCCATAAAACCTGAGGCCTTAATTAAGTGGGAAAGAGAGATTGGACACAAGACAGACCCGGAAGAATTGTTTAAATCTTATGGAACTGCATTATAAAATGATATATAGATGGTACTTGGTGCCACACAAATAAACTACATCCAACTAATTACTGTTGGAAATGCAACAAAGGTAAAGGTTAATTTTCCCATATCTGGTGGAGCTACCCATTATTAGACAAATATTGGGACTTGTTTGCCTCATCTGAAAATCAGGGGTATTAGGAAGGAATAAGAGCTGTATCTGCTCCACCTATATTGGCCAAATTTGAGTAAGATGAAAAATATCTGATGCTACACATCTTAACAGCAGGAAAGGTGTTAATTGCTTGAAAATGGAAAAATCATGAAGTCCCCACATGGCACTCTTTTAAAGAGAGAACAAATTACCAATTACAAATGGAAAACTGGATTTTAAGAGGAAGCAGCATTTAAATATTTGGAGGCACAATATTTGGGTTGGACTAGATTCTCTTTAGTTTAAGGTGTTGTAAATATTCCCCCGATGGCCATCATTTTTTATATAGAGTAGCACTCCCTAAGGAAGGAGGAGGACCAGCACAGCATCAACCACGTAGAAACTTTTTATGTCTATAAGATGTTTGTTTTTATATTTGTTTTGATAAATCGATAATAAAAAAAAATGAAAGAAAAAGAAGGAAAGGGAGAATACTGAGTGTAACAGCTAAATATATCAATTACGGTTGTCCTAAAATGCAAGAGAGAGAATGCTAGGAAATAGGTACTAGTACAAGCGGTAAGGAAAAGGACAGACAAAAGACACACTACTTATACAATAATAAAACTTACTACATAAACACACATATGTAAAAAGGTTGCCCCAGGTTGAGTATTGTAATCGATCCCTATTGGCAAAACAGGAAACCTGATGAGTCACCAGGGTTCTATTAAAATACTCAACCTTTATAAATATGTGTGCTTTATGTACTAAGTTTTATTATTTTATTGATTAAAATTGTATAAATATTTTTCTACCAGTGTCTTTTATCTATCATTTTCCTTAGTGCTTGTACTAGTACCTATCTATTGGATACACTTAATGATCAGTATTATTTAATTATCTCTAGCATTCCAATGCTAGACACTAATTACAATGCTAAATAATAATAAAATTCACAGAGCAACTAAACATCTGTCATCCTTAAAAAATGGGTTTTTTTTTGTCTCTTTCATGGCACCACATTAATGGTACAATATCTGAGACATTGGGGAGGAATCTGCGGAGAGGGAATAGAAATCTGACCACAGTTCTCCTTATAAAACAATTTTGTGTGCAGATGTGATTCTGTTCATTGGAATGATTAATGTTACCAGCAAAGTAGGCTACTTCAGGACAACCATTAAATATTTATGTTGTGTGGTCTTTCTCAGACAGTGAAATTACATTGTCAGATGTAGAAAGGACACAATGCATAAGCAGAGATATGTATCCAACATCCTGCTTGCCACAATGATAAAAATAACTAATCTGAAATTACAAGTATTTGAATTATCTCCTGTATTTACTACTAACAACACATACTCAAGTCTATTGTCTCAAAGATGCAATGGCTATTGACATATGAAAACGGATCACTTTTGGATTTATCATGATTTAGAGAATTATTTTTCAAATACATAATGGAGTATTTCACGATGCAAGTTGTGGAGTTTAAAATGCACCATATATTTCATTTATACTTTGAAATCATTGTGTAGTTTTATGAAGAATCAGACTGCAGTTAAATGTGTCACAGGCTGCTGTTAAATGTGTTAACATTTTGACTTTCTATAGCATATAATCATATTTAAACTAGTGCTTAGTCTTTTCTTAGCTTGCTTGCCTATTCTGATACAACCCATTGTCAAAAATATACAGTATGTGGATTATGATAAAGAGAATATTCCCTGGAGACAGAAAAAGGTTTTGTTACAAAGACCCAGATGAGATTTTTACTTAATGTAAACTCTCAGATCATGCTGATTTGAGCTCTTCACAAAATCATACCATTCATGGTTTTCCAGTAGCATCAAGGTGAATATCTACTATGGTTTCTCTAATACTTTAGTAGAATGTATCTACTGCACAACAAATACAAACATGAATTGCTATGAAACCTTACTGTTAATATTCATTGGATTTCTTTTCATGAATTCCGCCATGTACGTCGATATTGATAAGGATGGATCCAATGCAGAAGAACACAATTTAAAGCAATCAACTAAGCAGTGAAATTCATTCTCTATATAATCATTGTAGAAATAAGCATAGTATCATACACATTGGGTCTCATGTTATGTAAAGAAAATCACTTTTCATTATTTGATTTCCAACTTAAACAATATTATTCAATACGTGCTGCACCATGTAGAGTAACTAAAATGAAATCATTTCATATTTACTCACCTATAGTCTAAAAATTGCATAAACAAGTCGAGTTACTGCTGTAACAGAGCTGGCTGAGACCACTCTCCAACATTCCACGTACCTTAAACGGCTGAGTTCAACAAACTACAGCACACAGAGCTGGCTGAGACCACACTCCAACATTCCATGTATCTTAAACTGCTGAGTTCAACAAACTACAGCACACAGAGCTGGCTGAGACCACACTCCAACATTCCATGTATCTTAAACTGCTGAGTTCAACAAACTACAGCAAACAGAGCTGGCTGAGATCTCACTCCAACATTCCATATCCCTTAAATTGCTGAGTTCAACAAACTACAGCACACAGAGCTGGCTGAGACCACACTCCAACATTCCATGTATCTTAAACTGCTGAGTTCAACAAACTACAGCAAACAGAGCTGGCTGAGATCTCACTCCAACATTCCATATCCCTTAAATTACTGAGTTCAACAAACTACAGCACACAGAGCTGGCTGAGACCACACTCCAACATTCCATGTATCTTAAACTACTGAGTTCAAAAGACTCAGAAAAATGGCCAATGAAAGCACTTTCGCAAAGGGGCATTTGACATCTGCTGCATAGGGAGCCGTGTAGTCCATCTCACTGATGTCACAAGAGGGAGTACATACATAATCAAAGTGACTAAGTTTAGGATTCTCTGGTAAACATTATTTTCAATAATAAAAAAAAAACCTGTAACATGCCAAAAACATTTACAATATGCATAAAATATTATAACTTGTGTAAGAAATGGGCCCCAGGTAGTTTTGAACCAAGATCTCCTATTGAAAACATTGAGACAGCCACTGCTCAGGTATAATTTATAATCAAGTGTGTCAGTAGTGAAATGGAAACATTGATTTTAATCATAGAACAGAACCTGTTCATTATTTTTTTTAATATTTTGTCATAAAATTCTATTTTGAGTTCAGTCTCGTATGCAACTCTCCAAGTGAATCCATAACATAGTTACTTACTATAGAAGGGAATGGAGTGAAACATTCAATGTGAAAATATAATTGAATTAGCATTTTGTTAAATCAGTTTGTTGCATGGAACTCATTGAGCTAACGGTATATCTGATAGACTGCTACACAATTTTCACTTGGTATTTCAGCACGATAATTCAGGAATAAATTGGAATATATTAATTTATTTATAGTCTGCTGTGTAGAATTTCCTTATCACAAACAAAAATTAATTCACAATGATAATGAACATTGGATTCATAGCATTCTGCTAAAGTGAAATCTGTGTAGACTGCATTTTATGTTAAATAAGTTGGATAGTTTTAATAAGAAAAACAAAAGATAGGTCAAAAGTGAACAGGAGAATTAAAGATATAGAAACTTTAGGGGATAAGGAAGGCCAAATTTAGTGGTCATTAATAAAAATGTTAATTCTAATAAACTGCGCAAACTTTCAATGTCTCCAATTTCAATGTCTATAGCTAAAATCTTTTCAAGTTTTAAAGGTATACCATCATCTAAACATTGCTTATACCGTGACTGAAGTGCATGAAAACAGGACCAAATTTCAAGTTCCAGTATTAAAAGTATTTTAGCCATGGCATTCTACACTAACTCTTTGAACCTGTTCTTCATCCACCTAAAAAGATCCATCATGTGGTAGCCCAACTGGTATTATTGCCTATTTCATTTTTGGAGTTTTAGCTAGAAAAATTATACCCAGGCATGTTAATTAATTAGGCATCAAATTGTACGCTATTTATTTCAGTGGAGGATGGGAAAAATTGTTTTATGGCTGTCGAGTTAGACTTAGTCTGAAAATACCTTTCCCATTAAAAAAGTTACCCTTCCTTGATTCAGTTAGTCAATCAGAGGCCTCCCTGTATCCAGGCCAGCCATTGATTGGTTATTAACAATTTTTCAAAAATTCAGGGGTTTCAGTAAGCATTGTGTCCTCCACTAAAGCCAGATGCTTTTAGAGAAAAGTTTTTAGTAATTATTTACATAAAGTTGTGGTTAGATAGACTTGGTTACCAACCCTGCACATTATAAGGGGGACCGGAAGCCTTTGGCCAGCTCCTAGCTCCGGTATACAGTGAGGGAAAAAAGTATTTGATCCCATGCTGATTTTGAATGTTTGCCCACTGACAAAGAAATGATCAGTCTATAATTTTAATGGTAGGTGTATTTTAACAGCGAGAGACAGAATAACAAACAAAAATCCAGAAAAAGTTAATAAATTAATTTGCATGTCAATGAATGAAATACGTATTTGACCCCTTCAACTTAGTACTCAGTGGCAAAACCCTTGTTTGCATTCACAAAGGTCAGATTTTTCTTATAGTTGGTCACCAGGTTTGGACATATCTCAGGAGGGATTTTGCAGATCCTCTACAAGTTATTAAGGTTTGAGGCTGATGTTTAACAACTCAAAACTTCAGCTCGCTCCACAGATTTTCTATGGGGTTAAGGTCTGGAGACTGGCTAGGCCACACCAGGACCTTAATGTGCTTCTTCTTGATCCACAGCATCCGTTGACATGCTGGAATACCCATCCATGACCCATTTTCAATTCCCTGGCTGATGGAAGGAGGTTCTCACCCAAGATTTTGATGGTAAATGGACCCAACCCTTTAATGCGGTGCAGTTCTCCTGTCCCCATAGCAGAAAAACACCCCCAAAGCATAATATTTCCACCTCCATGTTTGACGGTGGGGATGATGTTCTTGGGGTCATAGGCAGCAATCCTCCTCCTCCAAACACAGCCAGTTGATGCCAAAGAGCTTGATTTTGGTCTCATCTGACCACAACACTTTCACCCAGTTCTCCTCTGAATCATACAGATGTTCATTGGCAAACTTCAGACGGGCCTGTACATGTACTTTCTTGAGCATGGGGACCTTGTGGGCGCTACAGGAGAGGGACCTTGCGGGCGCTGCAGGATTTCAGTCCTTCACGGCGTACTGTGTTACCAATTGTTTTCTTGGTGACAATAGTCTCAGCTGCCTTGAGATCATTAACAAGATCCTCCCAAGCAGTTCTTGGCTGATTCCTCACCATTCACATGATCATTGGAAGCCAATCAAAATACAGCACATTTTTATTCATTGTTTCTCTACAGTCTTTGATGTCTTGTATCAGTAGCAGACAAGCCCCATTAGCTCTACAGGGTTTACACACATAACTTAACTAGTTTATGTGTGCTAGTTAAGGTTTAATACACAAATGACAAGGAGAGGCCACTCTATAGTTACAGAACCATAAAATGTCACTAATGAAAACATTGCAAGGTAAATTGGTTTAGGAAATTTTGTTCTGTGACATATTATAGTTTTAATAATAATAATAGTTATTATTATTGTTATTATTTGGCTGAGGCAAGAGCTTATGCTGAAATACTACAGAGAATGCTTATACATTTTCTTTGTGACAATTGGAACCAGAAAGCCAGACACTGTTTTGAGCAACAATTTGTCACCTTCTGTAAATATTCCAAAATAGTCTGCTGACACTTTTTTAAAGAGCTGCAAACACAATTCAAAATGGTTCATTTGTTATGTCGACTAGAAGCCGTTAAGTGAATTCTGAAAAATCATTTAAAGATTTATTGTCTTAAAGTACAATTTTGTTGCAATTTGGCACAATGTGCAAGTAGCATTATAATCTTAAATGAAAAGAAAACATCGCTTACCATTAAAATAAAATAAATGAAAGAGGGGAGTCTATCAGTTCAAAGCTGTAGTGATGTTCTTAGAAAAATATTCCAGTCTTTTAAGATTGCAATCTAATTAACGAGCATGCATTGGAACCTAATCAACTAATTCCAAAATAAAGATATAGCGAGCAATTCCCTAAAAATGAGATGCAGGTGAGTTGAGGTGAACGTTGTGTCTCACTGACTTTTCTATGCATCATTAAATCTTTTGAAGATTCATCGCACCTCAATAGTCCAGCACAGTCTGTTTTTGAGAACAATAGTTATTTGAGTGGCAAGAGAGAGGATGATCACCGTATCTGGGAACTAGTTCTCCCTGAAGATTTTAAGTATAGGCAGATGATTGTGTATGATGTGCAAAATTCTCCAGATTAGGGGAATTGGGCTTAATTAATAAATGCACACCTCTGTTACCCTGCCTGCACTATTACAAGATATACAGAAATGTCAAGCACTGTTGAGATCTTGGTTGCAACTTATAATGTGACTGGCATATTAGGGAGTTATACTATGGTACAGGTTGTCTGGAAAGTAAATGTCTCTTTAAGACGAAGGGTAGTTTGGGTATTCTAGACCACACAGTTGTATGTCTAAACATATACTCCCTTCTTTCTACATGTTGAGGTCCATGGATATTTTCAAGGGTATTTTTTTGTTTTGGCACTTCATAGTTACTTACCTGCAAGCATAACTTGATATATCTTGGAACAACACTACACATATATGTAAGTTTTATCTTTGGTTGCATTTAATTAGAGGTACAATTTAAAGGATGTAATTAGTTTCTTTTTACTGTTTTCAGTCTCCAGAAGAATACAATTCATATGCATTTTATGTGAGTGGATCTTGCAAACAAATTATCAGTATGCTTTCCAACTTTAAACTAAGGCAAGACATGAATATAATTAAAGATTTTTATGAGGTTGCTTTTTATTTAGATCTGATTAAAAAAAAATCTCTATTGAGATTTTACAGTTAGATTGATACCCTGATATCCACTGCTCGAAGAACATACACTTTGTTTAGGTTTAATTGCATGGTTTATGACAAAATATAGAATTTTTTTTTTTTTTTTACAATTCACTGATGTGCTGTATAAGAGACACATCTGTCAAAGTATGAGTAAATTAGGATTTTTTCCCCTTCCTCATCAACTTATGTTTTCCTAGATGACACGCATGGCTTGACAGTTTATTGTTCAGTTCAGTGCACTGCCTTAGTCGCTGTTATTTATTTATTTATCTATAGCTTACAACACATACACATTAGCAACAAGATTTTTTTTTTCATTAACTCACATCAACCACTTTGTTAATTCTCACTCCTTAGTCAAACAGCAGGAGATGTTGTGCGAATGACAAACTGACACAAGGCTTTCTACTTTGTTGACTGAATTTGTAACACTTCACAAAAAATGTGTACATGGCAGGCGTTCAGGAAACAAATGTTTTTTTTCCTTTCACATTGGCGCTAAATAGATGGCACACCGCGGAAGTCAATTGCTATAAGCTAATTCATCAATTGTTTTGTGTTTTTTATGAGACTGCCTTAAGTTTTGGTTCAAAATATAGATAAAGTGTGAAAAACACACAGAGACTATAGGATATATGGGAAAACTACTCTACAACTTAGTTTAAAAACAACAAGATAGGCATTCAATCAATGTGAGTGTTTAAAGCAATTGCTCCCTTGTGTCTACTCCCCTGATTGGTTCCATTTTATTGTACAAGCCTCTGGGTTTTGAGATGGCATGGAACAAATTTAGATGTCTCACCAGCTTTGAGGTTTAATGGGAAGAAGGTAGAGGAACAAGATGGAGGACTGTATACAGAACACACATGTAAGTTTTAAGGAGAAGATAATACTGAAAGTTGTGGGCATGCTTTAAAAAGAAAGCATGAGATATCAGGAATAAAAAATGGTTATATAAACAAACAGTATAATAGAAGACTGCGCTGTTGAAACATTAATTGCATAAATTATAAAAAAAATACAATTTTTGTATCACATGACACGATTTTGTCACATCATGCTTCGATTTTATTGTAGTTTAATACATCCATTACAGTTTTTGTGTACAGTGCAGAAAATTGACACTTAAAATATATATACGTACATACATCACATATATCATAATATTGCATACGTAGTTCACATTACCAGGCACCTTATTATCTTCTGAAGCACCAACACACATTATACACTTGATGCTATTGATGCTTGAACTGTTCCATTATAGAAAGATGTGCAGCCTCCAAAATGGTTTTGAAATGGCTGAATCAATTGGTGTTGAAATGGCTGAATCAATTGGTGTTGTAATCCAACACATTTGGTCTTAAACATTTTTTTTGGAGTTGAAATACATATATTTAATAACACACAACATGATTCATGATACACTGAAAAAGATCACATGATCTTAAAGACATTTCAAAAAATTGTATTGATGTAGCACTTAGTGTAGCACAATATGTCATCTTCTAGCAATTGATTAGGATTTATTTAACTTTGATTGCAGCACTTTAGCGTGGCAATGCAAGATGCAAAGCTCTTGCACTTCAGCTCTACACTGGTAGATGAGTGCATTGGTGGAATGATACTGCTGATATAGTATAGGTCATATATGATAATAAATATCAGGTGTAAGTGAAAGTAGTTGGGTCTTCCCTCTGGCATCAATATCTCCAATTGTGGGGAATACGTATTAAAAAGAAAATACATGTTTTCATTCAAGGTTTGTGCTGTTTTTTAAATGTTTACTACATTGCAAAAAGAAAAATAATACATTAAATATTTTAAAACATAAACTATTAAAATTGTACTTAAACTGTACTCTTTTGGACACGCCTTTGTATTGGCTAGCCACAAAAACAATAACAAATAAATAAGTTCTTACAAACACACATTTAGATTTATAAAGGTAATTATATGCAAGTATAGCACATTGATTCCACCTCTCTCAATAGCTACAATCTGTATTTCCCTTTATAACATCTGTTTTCTCTATATTTTTAAACCTATATATATTGTGCTGGACAAAGGGCTTTTGGTTCGCCTGAAACGTTGTAATTATATTAAAATAGAAGTTTATCGTGCAAGTCCCGTGAGTGCTCTTCATTACTGGTGGATTTGTGTGTGTGTATATATATATATATATATATATATCATATTATGCTGTGAAATACAGCCAGTTTCATCATTCATAAATATAGACTATAACATATACATAAAACACACAATAACTTTAAGCGTCTGCAATAAAATGAAGTTAGAATAGTAACCTTTCCCTATGCTAGTCAATTAAAGAATATTTATTACACAATAAACTGCCATTAATATTCGCTGTTATTTCATCTATCATTACAAAACAAAGAGTAAACCCATTCGGATTGCTTCTAGGTTAAGGAACTGGGAAAAAAGAGAGCTTTGTTGTTGCTCTGTTAGGGGCATATTTGCTAAAAAGCATCTCACATTACGTAGAAATAAAAGAATTCAACCGCATGATGAATTATGACGTTACATTACACACTACTACTACTACATACACTGCTTACATTATTTGGCTATGGCCAAGTATAGAATTGTATTCTATTGCAGGAGTGACTGACTTGCAGATCACATGACTGACTTGAAAGGCTACGTCCTTTATTATTAGCCTCACTGCCTTTCGATAGAAGTGTAACCTACCTTTTTGAACTTTTTGAAAATTATTCATAAAATTTTTCTTTGTTAGGTCGAGTGCCCACAAATCTCATTTTTTATCCATGAACCATGACAGCTATGTCAGACCCAATGATAATCAGGTGACTATGAGAATGATCTAAGTTTGTAAGCCTTGATAGTTTCACATATTGGATTTATAGCTAAGGTCTTTTTAGATGAATGTGTTTTAGCACTTTCTAGACTCGCATCAGTGGAAAGCACCAAATGATGCATCATCACAGATTTCAGTATAAAAAAAGATTTACTAAAAAGCAATATGTATTTCCCTGCATTTTATTAGCCTCCATTTCTATATCTCACTTAATATTAATTTAAACTAAATACCTGGAATGTGTAACATACCATTATGAATGTAAGCAACTGGTGTGATTTTAGTTAATTATTATCGGAGTTTGTTTCCAAACTTAGAAATGTGATTTTGGCTCCCCCACTGTATACTTGAGGAAACCTCATTATACTGGGAGACTCAGTGGTTGCTACCAAATGCAAGTGAGAATTTGGCACCTTTATTCTTTGGCTGCTAAGTGCGACACTATTTAGAAATATCACTATCACTTGCACACCTGCTATCAGTGCTGCCATATAGGATTACACAATTTGAATATGTAGATACTGTTTTTAGCACAATACCTGCCTCAATGCTCCGCCTATCAGACAAAATGTAATAAACATCTCTCACCTCCCTGATTATTCCTCTTTCACAGGCTCAATGAATCAGCTCTGTGAAGGAGGAGAGATAAGCATGCTCAAGCAGTAATTCATGTACCCTCATCTATTCATGTAAACTCACAGTGCTTTTTGTAAGCAATGGATGGAATAATGCTAGATAGACGAGTCTGCCAATATTAGAATGGGGAAGAACCAAATAATACACTGGCATGAATCAAAACCTTACTGTAATTCATTCAGCCATATACAGCATTCAAAAGGTGAACCATACTGTTTATATGTAAAAGTTGTTCAACAAGTCCATGATGACATTTCATTAATAAGAAGCAGTGAGTTTCCATAAGCAACTCTCTTAGGAATTTCCAAGGTCATTAACCAGACAGCAGTCACACCACCAGGTGTCCCATTGCAGTTTATGGATTGACCTTTAACAGCAAAGAGTGCATCTGAATCCCTGTCACATACTCAGGATATTTGATTGATGATACCAAAAGTTGTGAACCTATTGGCCATTCTAAATTGTCCATTCTCCCTTCCAAAGAAACCCTTCAGTTAAAAAAAAAAAAAGAGTGAAGATTCTACAACTGATGATATGTCATTATGAATGTTCACACTGAAATGGACTTGTAATTACATTTGAGACGTAAATTTTTAAATGTGAGTGGCTTTTATTTGTAGATGTTTTTAGCATAACCACCCACATTAAATAAAGCACTTTAGACACATTAAGACATATAACAAAAGAAAGGACCAGGGACAGTGACTATTCATTACAGAATGAAAATAATCACTCATAATTACCCTGAAACAATCAGTATATGCAGTTATGTCCCTGACAAAGGTAGCAATCAGTCACAATGACTCTTGACATCAGTAATAATAGCTGCTGCTGACTGCCACTACGGTTAATAATAGATCATATTACTTGCCGGTGCATTTTCATCCAGGATGAAAACAAAAAAATACATCAGGCGTTAAAAAGGATACAGATACTGGCCGAGATAAACATGTCATTCTCCCTTAGAAATTGCATACTGTTAATTTACAATTGGGACAAGAGTATACCTGTTAATGGGAGCTGTAATATTTGTGCAGCTGTAATCAATATGCAATTTTGTTTACTTCAAAGAAGATTTTATCTCTTTTTTCCATCGTCAGATAGTATGAATGGTATATTGAATGGTAGAACTAGTTAATTCAGCCGACTGAATGACTTTTTTTTTATTTCTGTGTTGATCTGACTTAAGATGAAAGCGGGCTGAGCTTCAATGTGAAAAGGCTGGCCTTTGGGGTGTGCGACATGTGTGATCACACGGCGCAACACCCTGGGGGGCACCACTTAAACAAAAAAAAAAGGTATGATGATTAGAGCATATGGCGGGAGAGAGAGAGAACATATGCGGGAGAGATAGAAAATATGGGGGGGAGAGAGAACAGATGGGGGCGAGAGAGAAAAGATGGGGGTGAGAGAGAACAGATATGGAGGAGAGAGAACAGATAAGGGGGGAGGAGGAGAGACAGACATGGGGGTGGTGAGAGGAGAGAGAGAGAGACATGGGAAGGGAGAGGAAAGAGACAGACATGGGAAGGGAGAGGAAAGAGACAGACAAGGGAAGAGACAGGGAAGGCAAGGGAGAGGAAAGAGACAGGGAATGGAGAGGTGAGAGACGGGCATGAGATGGGAGAGGAGGGGGGCGCCATGGAGGTGGCCCGAACAAGGCAACTGAACACCTAAGGCTGGCCCTGATCAATGCTCCCTACTTCATGTGCATGATGCAATCCACATTAGCACTAAGGGGCCGAGGTTCTTCCTGACCTCCATTAATTCATTGTAGAGTGTTCCCTGTCTCATTCCAGAATGAGAGGGCAGCCTCTGTTTGCGCCCATTGGTTCAGCCTATCACAGATCACTTAGCTGACATAGCCATGTCTCTCCATAGTTATTGTGGCTCTCCGAAATAAGTTGTGCTGTTACAGGGGACTGTAGTGGGATTGCCTTTGTTAGATGATGACACCTCAAATTGAGCGCTGGTTTCAGTTAACCAAATTGCGGAATGTATGGACTTTGCGACATTAAAAGAGCTTGTGATGTTTGTAAAGACCCTGATAAGGTCTCTCTAAATCTGTGACCAGGGCCAGCAGCACAAAATCAGCTTTTTGGTTCTTTTGGTCCTCAAGGACAAAAGCACCATTAGGAAATAAGAGGTTAATAAAGTACAAGTATATTTAATTATCAATTGTATTACTGGCCATGTTAGCAGTGTCTTTCTAAAGCATTTTTCAGTTACTCTGAATTCCATATTGTAATAACTAATACAATTTTTGGAGCCAATGTTACAGGGAAAAAATTGGCTTCCTCCAGTGTCCAAATGCCTGAGGTTTAAAGGAAATTAGGTGAATTGGAAATTATGGAACATACAGAACAAATTTTAAATCTTTAGAACTGTCTGCATTTTAATTACAGAATTTTACAGTGATTGATTTGTTATTATAAATTGTTCTGAAATTCTTTTTCTTTAACTGTCTCATATCTGGTCAGTTAGGACTGCACTAAAGGTATTTCAATATGCTTCTGTAATATTATGTGAGTCCTACCCTGCTAGAGACCTTCAGAGTGTCACTCTTTCTTTCAGTCTAGTAATAGCAGAACGCCCTAGCTTCATGCTAGGGTGACAAATCCAGCACAGTCCCGCAATGGGACTTTATGTCTGGGCAGTTTCATTCAATGCAAAGTCCTGGAATGAGAGCTCTCTGTGTGTATGGTATTGTGTGTTTGTGTGACTGTTTATATTAGTGTATTTGTGTGTGTGTGTCTTTGCGCCTATGTGTATGTGTGTATGTGTTTCATCTTGTGACAATGAAATCAATGAAACAAGATCAATAACGTTTATTTATAGGGATTACATAAAATTGCCAATGTTTTGGACCACAACATGGCCCTTTTTCAAGTCCTTATATGTATGTGTATAAATATGTATATATATATATATATATATGTTTCACCTACACTTTGGAGGCTTTTCACTAAAAGGTGTTTTGCAGGTAAGATGAGGTGAGTTAAGGTGAGATAAACATTTAATCTCTACAGCTTACCTATACATTGTCCAGGGGCAAATCTGGTGTGTTTCCTCCTACTAGGTCAAATCACCAGGTTTGTCCCTGCATAATGTAGAGCTAAATTGGTGAGATGAAATGTTTGTCTCACCTTAACTCACCTCATCGCACCCGCAACTCACATTTTAGTGAATAGCCCTGTCTGCTGCACACATTCTCTGTGTATTTATATATTTTTCTGTAAAGCAGATTTAAACTGTGTAGTTGAGAGCAGCTTGGTTGCAAAGTAATACATCTCTTTATCCGGTCTTGTGCCGTATGACATTTTTGCATAATCTACATTTTTTTAAGGCATCATCTGTGGATTACACTGGTTATATTGTTTTGCACATTATAATCAGGTTTCCCGAATTGTACAAATGCTAATAATTTGTCCAGTCTTATTAAATAATTGTATATTTTGTGTGTAGATTTTTGGGTACATAAAAATAGGTACCATGTGGGTTATTTGTTTTGGTGGGTGGAGTTTGCAGTCCTACATAGCTGTTTGTGTTTATCGAGGTATTTTTTTCCACCATATATGGGGGGATATTATGGAGTAATGGTATCTTGTCAAAGGACAGTATCTCTGTCTGAAACGTCAATTGGGATTTTTGTACCTACAATAAACCTAATTTGAACTGACATTAAAACCCGTGTGTGCCTTATTCGTTTGATTAATTATTATATGGATGGTAATGATACCTGGGCACCAGGCAATATTGTATTTTACTTTAAAGCAGTGTGGACAACTGTTGGATATTTTGAGAAATTTCTTAATCGCCTATTTTGGGCTAGTTTTGTCTAAACTAGTTTTGTATAACCTGCTCTTGGTATATGTATTACTGAACATTTTTTTATACGTCCCTTTTTATCTATCTAATGTGTGCAGATACAAATATTACACAATGTTCTATACATTACTGTTATACTCTTTTTATTCAGTTATGGAAGCCAATTAGATTTATTATGCAGTCAGTTTTAAGTGGCTACTGGTGTCCTATGACCTCATCTATGATTCATTATATTGATACTAGTTACAAATATGACTCCAGCAGGCAAACACAATGCATGCATTAAATTAATTAGAAACCTCAAAATAAAATAAAGTCAACCTCCAGTATTAAATAATGAACTACATCTACAAAGTGGTTACGGTATTGTGGGTAATATTTATTTATTAAAACCTTTATGACCCTATGGATTTATTCTGACACACAGTATTGATATTCCTAGCATGAGAGCCAATGGGGCAGAGGAGGAGGCTGGGGGAGGGGTATTCCTGGTTTCATGATGAAAATACTGTAAGTAAATCTTTATTTTTCCATGTCATTACTTCTTGATGATGCCAAGCACTAAGTCTAATAGCAGTGATGGTTTATGCCAGATCCAAATTATATTATTGATTAATTGATTGTCTTTTTCCACTCGTGAACTATATTAGTACTATGGCAAACTGCCAGGGAAGAGCATCAACCTCATCTGTTTGTAAAATGCCTCATTCAAATCAGTGTGCAGAATGTGAGATTGGGACAGTTTTAAAATGATCCCATCAAGAAACAGAATAATGAAATCATGAATTGGATGCTTATTTTGAACAGAACATGATGACTTCTCTGCTTCACAAATGACATCAATAATGAATAGTTTAGGTATGATCACTCGTTGATCCTAAACTGATGTGACGTGACTAAAGAGATCATAATGAAGGGATCTAAAAGAGCATCTCAAATTCACGTTTAAAACATCTGCATGCTTCTCAAGTTGCCGTATTATGGATGGCTAATCCTATGTTTGCCCCATATACCTCTTTCCGGACCCTATTTTTTAGGAGCTGAAAGCTGTACATGTGTATCATAGTATCACAGCTCTAAAGCAATACAACTCACCATATACTACATTTTAAACACAGTAAATGAGTTTATATGTAATTTTTTATTAAATAGCTCTCAATTGACCATAAACGCATCTAAAAATGCACCGCCCATGACCACATCTTGAGCCACTCACCATGAAATAAAAGTGTCCCTCTTTTGAAATGTCGGGAACTATGCATCTGATTTAATGCAAAGGTTGCATTCATTTATCCCCATCGTTTCCATGCATTACACATGTATGCCCTTTATTTTATTTTTTTTAAAGATATTTGTGTATTTTAATGTAGAACTAACAACATAAGTTATGGTGGGATAAAGGTGATGGGATAACCCTTCCACCGGCAGTTTATTGGCTAGCAGAGGCTTTATTAAATGACAACTGTTGGCAGGAAATGAAGGTCTGTTTAAGTGAAAGATTGCATCAAGCATGGGTTTTATAAATAAAAATGCATTAATAACAGAATACAAATATAGTACCTTATTTAGCCATATTTACTTGTATAGCACTACCAGACAGCTGGCATGTTGTTTAGGATCTTGGGTCAGATTAAGGTGACCAGATGGCACCCTTTTCGAGGACATGTCCTCCTTTTTAAGATGCTGTTTTCTTTTGGGCTTTTAAAAAAAAAAAGTGATGAAAATGTTTGGGAAGGCTGAGTCTATTTTGCCATACAGACCCCCAGGAGATAGAAGTTTCCATTTTGCTGCCAGCACTACTTCTTAGTATGTAGTTTCCCCCTCCCTATAGCAATGATTCAGAGTCCAATTTTTCTTTAATGAAGACCCAGTGAACTGATAAAAGGAACAGATTTACAATTGACGCTATAAAGTGTGTTGTGTTACTGCAGGATTACCTACGTGACTACTCAGTTCTACAATTACTTACTTAGGGGGATACAATCTTCCAACAAGTATTCAGGTGCCACTTCATCATATGTATATAGGTACTAATGTATAGAAGTACTTAATGGTTGGTACATTTGCTTATTGTGTAATGACTTAAACTGGTACATTTGCTTATTGTGTAATGCAAACTTGCCATTTCAGTAATCATAATCAGTTATGCGTTTACATTTATAATAAATAAGTCCCTCTATGTGTGTGTATATATAAGCATATCCCATCCGCAAATGGCTGGGTGATATATGTAGCCCTGTTTCATCTGCCAGCAAGAAATTATTATTATTAATTTAACTACTATACCACACCATAGCCAAAGCTCTCTAAAAATACATAAAACAATTAATCATAAAATACAACAAAAATATCATAAAATAAAATTACCATATATTAAAATGTTCAAACAGCATTAAGAGCATGAATAAGAATACCAATAAAGAAATATGTAAGCTTATAAAAAGGCCTGCCAGAAGAGATATGGCTTCAGTTCTTTCTTGAACTGTTAAGTTATTTAGTCTGATATAACTTTCCCAGCAGACCATTTATTTTATCAGAGTGACAACAGAAAAGTAACTATGGCTGTAGATATTAATCTGGTTATGAATGGTTTCACCAGTTTAGCACCAGTTTACCTAAATGTTGGATTTTGGAAAATATCTCAAGACCTGTATCTAGGAATAGATTCACTACCTCTTCAGAGAAACTTAGGCTTATTTGGGATCTGAAAATGGACAGCTTCACATGCCATGTATCCAGATAAGCGAAGCCATTCACAAGAATATATTCATGGTCAACAGCCTATAAGATCCTCAAGGATTCTTAGCCCAGATCACTATGCAGGGCAAAAGTATTATGAGAGAATTTGTTATTGAACACTAACAAAGTGAATAGGACACACATCTACATGAAGAGAAAGAAATACAGAGGAAGTTGTGAAAGGGCTCACTGATAGAACTTAAACAGCTCACTATTTAAAGGTCCTTTGTCCCTGTCTTCCTGTATGCTACTCAGCGGAGAGAACATTGTGACTTCTCGGATGGCCAACATCGAAAGACAGTTATGTTGAATTTATCATAGGAAAGTTAAAACTTGCTCCACTTCCTATTCACACTGTTCCATGCATAGGGTTTTGTGCTGCTGTCTTAGAATATGAGATGGCAGACGATGCACTGGATATTGACATCGATGCAATGAAGTTTAATCCACGCTGGCAAAATACATTAATTGTCAATTACCCTTTCCCCCCTGTCCGGACTCTGCCCCAAGGATGACATAAATAATCAATAACTTATCTACCCCCTCCCCACCTCTAAATGCGCCAGCAAAAAAAGTAAAAACTGCGCAGCTCTATCAGGAGCCTCCCTGTCCCAGCCCTACTATTGGTAGGAATTTAAAAACCATCAAATATTTGGCTGGTTTTCAAAACCAGCTAATGGTGGGGCTAGGACAGGGAGGCTCCTGATAGGGCTGCGCAGTCTTTACTTTTTTTGCTGGCGCATTTAGAGGTGGGGAGGGGGTAGATAAGTTATTAATTATTTATGTCATCCATGGCCTTGGGGAAGAGTCTGGACATGGGGGAAAGGGTCATTGTCAATTAATTTATTAGTTATGTTGTCTGGGTGCCTTGGGCAAGCTCCCAGATGGGGGATTATTAAATATAATGGGGTGGAGGATATATTTTATTGGGTGCAGGGTGGTTATTATTTAATCACTTTCTGGGGGCTTTGGGCAAGCTCTCATAATATTACTTAACAATGGATGTGAGGTTAATTATAACCCCATCCCTGTGCATGTTTATTAACAAGCCAAGGACCTAAAGAATTGACTCAAGCTGAAATTGTCCCAATTCTTAAACAAGGCAAAGACCCCCTAAAGACAGCTAATTACCATCCTATTTCACTTCTGAACTCAGATATCAAAGTTTATGCTGCCGTGATTGCGTCCAGATCAAAAAATATTCTACCTACATTTATCTCGGCCAACCAAGTGGGGTTTGTTTCTAGCAGATCTCCAATTAACAACATAAGAAGCATAATTGACATTCTGGACAAAGTTCAAACTACAAAAATCATTTTTATAATCTTGGCTTTAGACGGGGAAAAAGCCTTTGATAGGGTGGCTTGGCCGTTCCTAGAGAAGACACTTTCTGCATTTGGCCTTTCTGGAAACATAATCAGTGCAATTATGTCATTATATTCATAAACATATGCTAGGGTGAAGGGGATGGGATTTACATCAGACTGGTTCCCAATTCTGAACGGAACTCGACAGAGATGCCCGTTATCGCCGCTTCTATATACTCTTACTATAGAAGTTTTGGCGATAGCAATTAGGAACAAAGAGCTCATAACTGGCTTAGAAACAACTCAAGGCCCTATAAAAAGTAATCTGTATGTGGACGATATCCTGATATCCTTATCTGACCCCACTAAATCCCTTACCGTGTTACTGTCTGAATTAGAACAATATAGTCTGGTCTCCAACTATAAACTACATTTGGAGAAGACGGTCGCCATGCCACTAAACATTGAAGCAGGACTTCTCTCTGACTTAATGAAAAGGTTCCCCTTCGCCTGATTCTTAGTAGACTTTACATATCTTGGAATCAAAATCACTGCCTGCCCTAAGGATATATTAGAAGCTAAGTTCCGTCTGCTGCTGATATCTATGAATAGGAATCTGAAACGCTGGAAGAATGAAGAGATCTCATTTGCCAGGAAGCATCAATATAGTTAAACATACATACTGCCTAGATGCTCTACTTATTTTGGATGCTTCCAATGGTGATAACCCTGGCATGGATCAAACTAATACAATCAGCCTTTCAGAATTTTATTTGGAAAGACAAAAGACCAAGGATAAATATGACTGCTTTGTAAAAAAATTCAAAAAAATAAAGGAGGCCTGTCAGTACCAGATGTCCAGAAGTACCATGATGCCAGTATGCTCCTTCATGCCGTTATGTCCCAAAACAGGAAAGGAGTTGGATATGGTGGGCAGAAGAGACTCACCCTCTCTATTCTGGAGCTTAGGGAAATGGAGCAAAAGTCAGGAAGTTGCCCTAACAAATTTGTTCGTACTGTCTACTATACTAACATTCTGGAACAGTTTAAAGAACACACTAAACTGGCCAATAGCGTCATAAGCTCACTACCCATTGGAGTTATAAGACTTAACATTGAAGACCTAAATTTGGTGGCCTGGTTTACCAAATGGGTACAAAAGATAGCGGATCTGCTCCAAAATGAGGGCATTAATCTCTTTGCAGATAATAATGTCTGAATTCTAAGTGCCTAATAGGAAGTTCTTTACCTACTTAAGGGTTAAGGGTTTTCTAGATAAGTTCCTTCTTAGAAAAACAACTGAAGTCATAAATGTTTTTGCAGAATTATTAAACTCACCTTCTCAGAAAAGCCTACTTAAGAAATGTATGAACCTTTTACGATCTAATATCAAGCAGCATTCTCCCCCGGCACTGGTAACGTGGGAAAGAGATCTGTCATGTGAGATCCTTATTAAGGCGTGACTATTTTCAATTGATCAAGTATATAAAACCATCCATTGCCTTAACTTGAGAGAAACACACTTCAAGATTTGAAATAGATGGTACCCAGTACCTACTAGGTTAGCCAAAATGTACCCACTCACGGATGGTCGTTGCTGGAGATGCGGCTCGATGGGAGGGGATTTTATGCAAGTTTGGGGCACTGTCCAATAATAAAAAGTTTATGGATATAAATCTTTGATAGAATTGAATATTACATACATAAAAAAATGGATCCTAGCCCGAGGATTGCACTCTTACACCTGGCTTTAGAAGGTTTAACTTTTCCTCAAAGGTCTATGGATTTCCACATTTTAATTGCTACCAAATAAACAGAGCCAATAAGATGGGTCAGAATTCGGGAACAGGTCCTATACCAATGTAAAAGGGAAAAAGGTATACAATACATAATAAATGACAAAACTTATAAGATGTGGTCTATGTGGACCAATACCTTCCTGCGACTGACCGTACCCACCTAATAGAATGTTCCCTCTCTATCTTTCTAGAAATTGTTCTCAAAATTAGACACTAAAAGATGTCCCTCCCCCTTGTCCCGTGATGGTATTTTAACTTTAACCTTAATCACAATTTTTTCCATTTTCTTGTCTTGGAGGTCTTCTGGGTTTTATCTGGCTATATTTTACCATTGTAAACAACTGTGGTATAAGATATAAGATGCCTTACATATGTATCAAGGGAGTGAAAAATACTAATAAGCCATTCATAAGAATAGGGACTCTATTTCTGTTTATAGAAAGCCCATAGCATTACATACAATGTAATCGCCGAACCCCGAACTCCAACCCGAACATCCAGTGAAATGTCCGTGTTCGGGTCGGGGTCCAAAAACCGTAATGTTCGGTATGAACCCGAACAGTGCGGTTCGGGTTCGCTCAACACTATCTGTGAGTTATTATTAATGCATGTTTGGGATATGACTTTTGCAGGACAAGACTTCTAACTGGTAAGGGCCAGTTAGCATATCAAAAGAACCTACTATCTATGAGGGGATACAGACATATGCAACATAGACGTACTGGCAACTAACTCAGTGTAACATTCCACACCTTGTACCATCAGTTCCAGCTTCAAAGGAAACACTCAAGTTGTAAAGTTTTTCAGATCACAAAGGTCATACCATCTCTACCGGATAATAGATGCAGGTATGCACTACACCAATTGTTGTGATAGGTGGCATCTTCATCCTGGAGCACCAAGGAAGAATGTTTGCATTAACAAGCGATTATTCACCATGTCCCAGGTTAGAGGCCCTAGATTAGTGCTGTCTCAAATCTCAGAATTTAGTAAATAGACCCCTATTTCTACCTCAAGCTCCATCAAAGCTTTGAGAAGATTTTGGCAAAAACTTTATTGGAACATCTAAGGAACTGAAGGCCCTTTATACCTTCTATAGTGAATGGGGTCATCAGTAAATATGAGCATGATCGTTCATTTGTATTTAGGAAGAAAGTATAGTAGGATGAGCAATAGCTGCTATATAATATTACCATTGCTCAAAAATATTATCATTATTGAGTTTGAGTAGATGGAAAATTAGTTATAGAAAATCAATTCCAAACATGCAGGAGAAGCGAGTGATGAACCAGAAGAAGCCACAAGAAATAAAATACAATAGCTATACCAACATTTGAAGCCACACAAGATATTACATTATCTACCACATAAGGCGTAATGTATTGGGAATATCATACAGTTCTGCATTATACGCTAACACTGCGGTAAGTGCATTCCGCTGACATTGGCATAAAAACATGCAGATAAAATCCCAGTATGCTTAATATCATGACTTCCAGTTACATGTTGCACACCAACAAAGGAGGTTTATTCTGTTTATAAAATTAATTTGCTAAATTAAACAGTGGTCATGATCTCAGGTCTGAGGTATGTTCTAAGTTATTTATATTGCTTAAATGTGTGTTTTATTTGAATGTGTCTTACATATACAAGTAATACATTTTTGAATATTTTTTCTTAATTCACAATTATTTTGTAATAATTTCATTATCTGAAAGAAAAAATCATTAGCTGCTGATTTGTACAAATATAATTGAAAATGCTGTAAACAATTTATAGTCCCTGTGTCAATTTTTGTTTCTTGTTTTGTTTCACTCATTAGCAACAGTAGTTTTGATGCCAGAAGCACCAAAATAAAGGATAGATAGGGCAGAGAGAGAGGCCCACGGCTAATACATTTCATAACAGTAGCAGCTAAATCAAGTCAACCTTAAGACCTATTGGCATCTGTTTCTTCACTAAAAAAAAAATTAACTCTTTAGTTGATCCACTTTTTTTTATCCTAAAGGGACCATGGACATTCAGACAGTGAGGGGAGGGGGGCAAAGTAAACAGACCCAATGGAGCAGCAGCAAGGGAAAGAGAAAAAGCTTGGTTAAGGTAGGTTAACTTGACATTAAAAACAGAACAAGCAGCTGGCAGGCAAAAAAAGCTTACATTTAATTCTATGCACCCCCTTGCTGTTAGTGTGGTTTTGTTGCTCTCTTCTTTACCCTCTGGCTGGTCTCCTACCCATTAACTCTGGCTGTTGATTAACTCTGGCGGTTGCTACTTCACATGCCCGCCTGGGCAGAGATACCGTTTGCATGCTGCAGACACAATGTCATTTATTTAAAATATCTATTGCAGCTAAGTTTAGTTAACACTCCAATGACAAAATAGAAAAAAGGATAACCCTGCACAGAAAGATGAAACCCAAAATAAAGAAGTGCCCAACAGGTGCTCAGTGATATAATGTGAACACTTACTGAATAAAAGACAGAAGCACAAAAGTAAATACTGCAGCATAAGGGAATACCCTACAAAATAAAAAATAATAAAAAAAAAAGTTTAATACTGTAAATAAATATAGCAAAAGTGATGCTGTGGTTCCCACTGACAATAAAAGATTTCCACGCTGACAACAAAGGATTGAATACAGAGATGAGATGAAGCAAACAGTAAATCTTTAATAGCCAAGTGGCAGATAAATAATGACTAGTATAACAGTCCCAAAGGTGGATGTTAATAGTAACATCTCAATCGCAGGTTAACGCCGATGCTGGAGCACGGCTTTCTGATGTTTTCACTTTCATTTTTGCTATTGCCGGCAATGCAATGTAACATCAGCACTACACACTCCCATGAAGATCAGAAAGCAAATCAATGCATTTGGACAAAAAAGCATCCTCCTCAGGATTTTTTTAAATGAAACACTGTGGTTTGCTTCCTGACCTTCTGTTTTTTTCTTCCCTACAGTACACATTAACTTTTTTGTTGTTGACTGCAGCTCCCATGATATACAGTCAGCCATTACTGGCTGAACACCATAGGAACTGTAGACTGGGGAAGTTGTAGCAAATCTTTGCTATTATAAACTAAAGTTTTCATCTTGTGAAGGTTTCTACTGATTTGTTAGCTTCTACTACCACTGTAGTGGGTAACTAACATTTGCCTCCCATCAGGAAACCCCTCCGATGAGCCAACAAAAGTAGGCAATATGGAGGAGGTAAGAAGGTATTGGGGAGGATATTTCCCTCTTGGAAAAAATCTTGTGGACACTCATGAAACAACTATTGTTAATGTATATCGTGAAAAATGATTAAACATTATGTACATATATTATGCAGAACAGCATGCAAATGCATACATTATTGTATCTAAAATCTGTATGTGGTGTCTACTGTGTATGACATCACCTTATCTTTATATGTAAATGAGATACTTTCATTGTGACATGGTGTCAGAAACAGGGCACACCACAGACACATTTAAAGCATATTTTTATTTGCATTTTAAGTAACACAATGTATGTATTATTTTGGATCATTTGATATTCTCCACACTCACAGTATATACAATGTTATGGTGATTATCCTGTTAAGCTCACACAATATTTATATTTGTGCATTTAAAAATGGAAATACCAAGCAAGGATCGTAGCCTTAAATCTATGCTACACAGCAGTGTTTGTCTAGTCACCGATAATGACATGCAAGCATGCACATAACATCATGTGTTTGAAGAACCCCTGCCATAACTGCATATATTTGTTCTTAGTTTATTGTCCAAAGAAGTCCTATGCAATTTCTGAGTGAGTCTGATAGTTGGAGCTCTTATGACAGTTAAACACACACTTAAATGTTATTTATCTTTGTGTATATGTGCATATTACAAATGAGGTGTATTTACAAAACAGTGACAGCTGGTGAATCGACAAATAATGGAATAACATAGGAGGAAACAGTTTGACCATTTATGAAGGTACATTTGCAAATGTCTCCCAACATAGTCCACAAACAACATGAGCCATGGGTTGTAGTCTGCGAAGGGCAGTGTTACTCAACATGATAAACATCTGTGTTTTAGCAGTATTTGTATCAGGACTGTTCCACTTAAATCGTGACTGTTGCATTGGCTGGTGTATTCCTTTGACCGTATGAAATGTTAACAGTGGATCGTTTGTGACCCATTCTGTTTTTTTTCTTCCAAAATTGATTATTTGTCAGCCACGTATTAATAGTTTATCATCAGTACTTTTTTTTTAAATGCTACATCCTACTATTTTTTATTGCATGAAGAGTCTTGCATGCCTAAATTAAAATGACAGGCTGTGTTCAGATTCAATCTATACTTCTCGAACCACAAGTCATGTAAAAAGACTGACACTTTAAACTCCTAATTATCAAAACTGTGTAAAGTATATTTTCACCATTTGTTATTTCTAGACTCTTGTAAACCATGTCTAATCAGTCTTATTACAAAGTCAATAATCAGAATCAAATGCATACTGTTCACAGAGTGTTTATGAGTCATAAAAAGAACATTTGTAGCTAGAAGGACAAATTATACTAATCTACTATAAAAGAAAATCACAAAATTACAAAAAAAACAATTTATGATCCTCATTTTTGTCACCAGAAATGTATATAAAGAAGCATAATTTCAGTCTTTTATTTAAGATGAATAAATCCTCTTTCAGAAAAGTAATAAACCATATTGTGTGCTTTTGACCTCATAAGAATGAGCCCTTTATTCTGATCGGGTTTAGCTCTGATACTAACCCACATGTGGCGACATAAGATGACATCATAAACCACTTCAATTTTGATTTTATTGTAGATACTGTACTTGGGATGGTTATATCATATTGCCAGGGGGCAATATATATATTTATATATATTTATATATATATATATATATATATATATATATATATATATATATATATATAGGGATAAAAGCACATTCATGAAAGAGAATTACGCACTTTAATGATAGGCTCTGCAACAGCGTTGACACGTCAGCACATACTGACTTCAAGAAACCACAGATTATATCTAAAATAGTAAAGATGACAGTTCTTGTCATTGTTCGGCTTTCTGGAATTCATCTAGATGAAATAGCCATTATATTTTGTGACTTTTTTATGGCTCCCTTTTTTTTTTTATTAACAATCAGTGGGAATCAAGATTAAACAAAGTGAAACAATTTGCCTACTGTAGTACATTTATAGTTTCAAAATCCAGAAAGAAATTGTGTAACATGTTGTATTAGGTAAAACTCAAACCAAGGAGGGAACATGAGGATTATTAGGCAGTATAATAAAAGGTTAGACCATTATTTTAGATATTTACCAATTTATGTGTTTTAAAACTCAGTTGAGGCACATCTAAAGAAATACACATCAGGTTTGACTCAGATCAGGCATCACACTCTGTGAATCTTTAAAGGTATTGCATTTTTATTGTCATTGTTTTTTGTCTATACAAAACATTTCTACTCAAAACACTACAGCTGAGAAGTGCACCAACATTTTTCATTTCTCTCATTGTCTATTGGGTTAATCAATTTTCATTTAATGAAATTATGACATTGTCAGTGGCCCTGTTCTTGCAAAATATTTTCGTTGATTTTGGTGAATAGACTTTTAAGATTACTCTACTATGAGTCAAGTTCCAACATGCGGGCTGTAAACCAAAACGTACAACTTTACTCACCTATATACATATATTTGCTTAAGCCCTATAAATGTATAGTTTTGTTTAATTAAAGTTGATTTTAGACTTATTTTGGTTTTCAGCTAAATAACCAAACCACTTTCTATGGCCAACAACCTATTCTTCACCATTACCATAAATAAAAGCTATTACTGCGGCCCAGATATGCATGTCTGATCATGTGGCCCACTTCATTAAAAACTGAACAATCCAAATACAAAAAATTTGCATAAAGTTTAAGCATGTTTACACATACAAGGCAATTTCTCAGACAGTGTTTATTACTAAAGACTGTGAATGATCCTATATTATACAATCGGATAAACCCCCCTCTAAAAGGCATACCCTAATCCACAAAACTCCCAATGGTGTGAAATGAAACACACACAGTTACAAAAACTGCAATGTGGAACCAATTGCAGTCCCCACAGTCATCAGTGGATGGCCTTGCCCATCAATATTGATGGTAGGAAAAGGTATCAGAGAAAGCAAACAGCCCCACTGTCTTTGCTACATGGACGGTAATAGAGGCAGTGCCTCTAGCATAGAATACGCAAACCCCATGCTCATGGAGCCTCTTCCTTTTTCCTACTAAAATGTCTCTAAAAAAGTCATGGAAAGGGCTAGAGGGCGGCAAAATGAAGTAAAATGTGGTTAAGAGTAGGACAAGTGCCCTGCAAGCAAATGTAGATAGGGAAATACCTTAAAATAACATAAAATACATACAAATTACAAATACAGCTGAGCCATAAAATAGCACTAGATGGAATCTTTGATTTTAGCTTTGGAAGAACATAAATCTAAATCTAAAGCATGGCTGCCAGGAGGATCAACAGAATTATCCATTTGAGAGAGGGTTGGAGTGCAGGGTATTCTCTTTCAGTTTATACTAAGTGACCCATAGGTTGAGGAGGCGGTGACCGTGGCGTTGTAGGTGGAAGCGGCGCTGGAGGAGGAGGAGGAGGTAGCCAACACTGTTTTTTATTTTATTTTTTTAAATTGGGGTAGCCCCCAAAATATTGGGACATATAACAACAGAAAACAGAATAAGTGCACTTGAGTATAACAATGACTGGTTGAGGCCGGTATAAAAGTCTATTCTGCACAAGGTACAGAGAAGTCTGGTGGTATCCATGCCTGGTTCATCTTAATAAACGTGAGCTTGTCCACGTTGGCTGTGGACAGGCGGCTGCGTTTGTCTGTGATAACGCCCCCTGCCGTGCTAAACATACGTTCAGACAATACACTGGCTGCAGGGCAGGCCAGCCCCTCCAAGGCATTAAGGGCAAGCTCAGGCCATGTACCCAATTTGGAGACCCAGAAGTTGAATGGGGCAGACCCATCAGTCAGTACGTGTAATCCTGTGCATACGTACTGTTCCACCATGTTGCTGAAATGCTGCCTCCTGCTAAGATGTTGCATATCAGATGGTTTTGCTGCTTGTTGTGGTGTGCTGAGAAAGCTTTTCCACATTTCGGCCATGCTAACCCTGCCTTCTGAGGTGTTGGCGGTGCCCCAGCTGCGTTGGCGACCTCTTCCTCTGCCTTCGCCTTGTACTTCCATTGAGATTTTGGAATGCCCTCAGCAGCGCGTCTACTAGCGTGCGCTTGTAGTCGCGCATCTTACGATCACGCTCCAGTGATGGAATTAAGGACAGCACGTTGTCCTTGTAACGGGGATCCAGCAGGGTGGCCACCCAGAAATCAGCACAAGTTACTGCAGCATGTAGTCATTGGCACTCAAAACAGTGCAAAATGGCACACAGGTCTCGCATGGAGGCCCACTCAATGGTGGTGAAGTGGTGCTGTTCCACAGAGCAACTGACTCATGCACAATCTCTCCAGCATGTGCAAGGTGGAGTTCAACCTGGTGGGCACGTCGCATATGAGGCGGTGAGCGGGAAGGCCTAAGTTACGTTGCAGTGCAGACAGGCAAGCAGCAGCAGGGTGAGAATGCCTAAAGTGCGCACAGACGGCCCGCACTTTCTTTAGCAGCTCTGATATATCTGGGTAGTTTTTCAGGAATTTCTGCACCACCAAATTCAGCACATGCGCCAGGAAAGGGATGTGCGTCAAACCGGCTAGGCCCAGAGCTGCTACGAGATTTCACCCATTATCGCACACCACCAGGCCAGGTTGAGGCTCAGTGGCAACAACCACTCATTGATCTGTTTTTCCATGCCCGACCACAGCTCCTGCGCGCTGTGGGGTTTTCCCCCCAAACATATGAGTTTTAAAAGAGCCTGCTGTCGTTTTCCCCTGGCTGTGCTGAAGTTGGTGGTGAAGGTGTTACGCTGACCGGATGAGGAGGTGGTAGAGGAGGTGGTAGAGGATAAGGAAGAAGCTGAATAGGAGGAGGAGGCAACAGGAGGCAAAGAGAAATGCCCTGCAATCCTCTGTGGTGAAGGACATCCGCCAAACTGCTATCTTCCTCAGGCCCAGCCGACACTACATTTGCCCAGTGTGTAGTTAGGGAGATATATAGCGTCCCTGCCCGTGCTTACTGGTCCACGTATCTGTGGTTATGTGGACATTGCCACAGATGGCGTTGCGCAGTGCACACCTGATTTTGTCCGCAAATTGCTTGTGCAGGGAAAAGTAGTGGCGGCTGGGAACCATGTACTGTGGGACAGCCACCGCCATCAGGTTTTTAAAACTGTCCGTCTCCAACAGACGGAATGACAGCATTTCAAAGGCCAGGAATTTGGAAATGCTGGCATTCAGGGCCAGTGTTCGCGGGTGGGTAGGGCCATACTTCCTCTTTCGCTACAGTGTTTGGAAGATGGACAGCTGAACGCTTCCATGGGACAGTGTGGAGATGCTGGGGGACGGTGGCGGACGTTGTGGCGTTGCTGCCACTTCCTCTATTTGCTCGGTGGCAGGTGCCACTGTGACTCCAGAGGTGAAGGAAGAGCCCAAGAGAGCAGCAGAAGAGGAAGCAGGAGGAGCCTGAGACCTTTCTTGGGTTTTGAGATGCTTACTACACTGCAGCTCGTGCTTTGCATGTAGATGCCTGGTGATGCAGGTTATGCTCAGGTTTAGCACATTTATGCCTCACTTCAGGTTCTGATTGCACAGCTTGCAAACCACTCGTGTCTTGTTGTCAGCACATTGTCTAAAGAACTGCCATGCCAGGGAACTCCTCGTAGCTGGCTTTGGTGTGCTCGGCCCCTGGGTGCGGTGGGCAGTAGCAGGCGTACTGTCTAGGGGGCGGCTGCTACGTTTTGCACCATGCTCCCTCTTATGCTGTGCTGGTGCCCCTTTGCGACCACCGCCTCTTCGTCCAAACTGGACCTTGATTCCATGTGGGGTCTAGGACCTCATCATCCTCCACATCATCTTCCACCCACTCCTCAACCCTGCCCTCCTTGCCGGTCTGCACACTGCCGAAAGCCACAGCAGTTGGCACCTGTGTTTCGTCATCAACAGAGACGTGCTGCGGTGGTCCTCGCATGTCCACATCCTGACACATAAGTGGTTGTGCATCAGTGCACTCAATCTCTTCCACTTCTGGGACAAGGCTAGGTTTGTCATCAAATAGCAAACGTCATCAAAAAGCAAAAGAGACTGCTGCATGACTTGTGGCTCAGACTGCTTGGCTGATTTGCAAGGGGGTGTGGTGAAAGACAGATGGCCATGGGCTGCAGGTGTCAACTCTGAGCTTTCAGCAGGGGACCGGGTTGGAGACAATGTGTAGGAACTGGAGGCACTGTCAGCCACCCAATCTACTATCGCCTGTACTTGTTCTGGCCTCACCATTCTAAGAGTGGCATTCGGGCCTACCAAATAATGCTGAAGGTTCTGTCGCGTACTAGCACCTGAGGAAGTTGTTTCACTTGTACGTGTAGCTGGCACAGATCGACCACATCCCCTACTTGCAACAGGAGCTCCACCAACACCAGCAGCACCACGACCAGGGCCACGTCCCTTATTTGACGCTCTCCTCATTCTTTGCGGTCACCCACCAAAGTAACAGATGGTTTATGTCAGACGACAATGTAACCGCCAATAGTCAAGAATTTTTATTTGTCTTTTTTGTTTATTGGACTGCAAGAAATGCACCGCAAGACGCAAATGTACTATTTAGCACCCAAAACAATTAAAATCTTTCAAAGTGAGGCTGTAAGCCCAGTGTTGGACTGTTCTATTTGACTCTCAGATATGAAGTGCAGGAAGCAAATGTACTATTTAGCACCCAAAACAAATCGAATTTTTCAAAGTGCGCTGTAAGCACAGTATTGGACTGTTCTATTTGACTCTCAGATACGGAGTACACCGCAAGACGCAAATGTACCATTTACCACCCAAAACAATTAGAATTTTTCAAAGTGCGCTGTAAGCACAGTATTGGACTGTTCTATTTGACTCTCAGATATGAAGTGCAGGAAGCAAATGTACTATTTAGCACCCAAAACAATTAGAATTTTTCAAAGTGCGCTGTAAGCACAGTATTGGACTGTTCTATTTGACTCTCAGATATGGAGTACACCACAAGACACAAATGTACTATTTAGCACCCAAAACAATTAAAATGTTTTCAAAGTGCGCTGTAAGCACAGTATTGGACTGTTCTATTTGACTCTCAGATATGGAGTACATCGCAAAACGCAAATGTACTATTTACCACCCAAAACAAAAATAATTTTTCAAAGTGCGCTGTAAGCACAGTATTTGACGGTTCTATTTGACTCTCAGATATGAAGTGCAGGATGCAAATGTAATATTTAACACCAACAAATTGCAGTATTTAAAAATGCCTAGATGTTGCCCACTGAGCTTACAGAACAGGATTAAAGTCATGTGCCTGGCACACATGCAGTTGCAAGTGCACTGCACTCTCTGTGGTACTGGGCTCAGGGCAGGGTACAAATATGTAGTATAGAACCCACTAAAATATTACCTGTAATTTGAATAATCGCTGTAGTTTGAATAATTGCTGTAGTTTGCAGATTCAACACCAGAATTTTTTTTAATCTGTCCCTCACAGCTGCAGCATCCTCTCCCTATACTAAGAAGAGCTCATGTAATGTGCGTGTATGTGACTCCAGCTTATATGTAGAGGCTGGGCCGCATGCTGCACTGGCCAATCACAGCCATGCCATTAGTAGGGAAAACGAGTGAAACGCTTGTTGATTGGCTGCCCTGCAGCCTTTCAACATGCGCCATTAAATCGTCGAACCTCGAACTCCAACACGGACATACAGTGAAATGTCCGGGTTTGGGTTCGTGGCACGGACACCGTAATGTCCGGTATATATATATATACTCACTTGGACTAGAGCAGAGAAATACTGCTCATTTTCAACGCATCCACGAAAGATACTCAGTTAGCTCGGCATACACTCCTTGTGGTAATTGCTGGTTCCATTTCTTAGTGCATAGAAAGCACTCATATAAAAGTAGAAAACATTATCATAGAGTTCAATGATTTTTTAATAAATAAAAGACAGGCTTAATCCCTGACAAGACATTTTTACCTTAACTTTCCCTTGGTGACACTGGCTGTTTTGACATTTCTGTGGTGTTTATGTTTAGCTGTAATTTTCTTCTTTCTCACATACTGTACCGACACAAATTATATGTTGTTTTATCATCATAAGAAGGGCTTTCATTAGATACCATTATGTTCATCATATCTTATAATTTACTACAACAAAATCATAAAATATGATGAAAAATTAAAAAAATCCATTTTTTTCTACTTTGACCTAAAATATAATTTACACAAATACAATCATTAAAAAAGACCCCATCTAAATAGTTTCTAAATGTTGTTCCGAGTTCAGAAATATGCATGTTTCCATATTTTTTGGTATTTTTTTTACAAGTTATGGGGCAAAAACCAAAAATAGTGTTTTTTGTTTTTTTCCTATATTGACCTTTTGACCCCAACCCGAACCCTAAATTTAACCCTAACACTAAATTTAACCCCAGCTCTAACTCTTATGCTATCCCTTAATATATTTTAATTTAATTTTAACCCTATCCCTTATTCTAAAAATTATTTAATTTTAACCCTATAGGCTAATCTAACTATAATACCAGTTTTCAGCTAATTAAATCTTTTTTTTTCTTAAACATTGCAGTGTTACTTGCTGCCTCTAGGGGCGGTCAATCATCATATTCAGAGCAACGTAAGTGAATTTACTTTCACTTCCGAAGCTCAGACCACAAGAGGGCATAGCCATATTGACGGAGCATGCTGCTCCATCAATATGGCGCCCATGATCACTGCGTGGGGCGATCGTGGGTGCCCCAGAGAGTACATTTCAGTGCTGGCTATTGCCTTGACATCGATGCAATAGAACAGCACCGTTAAAGCATTTTTTGCGATCGTGAAAACTGCTTGTTTCACCGCAGGATGTGCCAGGCACATTCATTGTCAGGAACTGAGTTCCCGGCAGGACGTGCCTGACACGTCCATTGTCCCGAAGGGGTTAAAATCTTATATCGCGTTACAGCCCTTTATTTGGCTTTATAATTTTTCAGATATACATATTATTTGCAATTGCCACTTGCTGATAAAGCACTGAACTTTCACTGAGATTATTGTTTATAACTTCTTACATCATTAACCTGCAAACATTTTAAATATAATTGGTGGCAAGATAAACTTTGATTTTGCCTATGATATAACCAAAGGCAGTTTCGAGACTATTTTATTTTTTTAAAGCTTCTTTCAACATTATTTCTTTTACACAAAATTGGTTTTCAAATAGTACATCCGATAACATCTCAATTTCTTCCCCTCAGGATGCAGACTTGAAAGGATCTTAAATCTGTATTTCTTGTGATTTCCAAAGGTCTATTAGATTGACAATCTATGTGCCAGCCACAACCAAGGGAAAAAAGAGATAACTTGTTCCCCACTCCAAAACAATAGTCAATAGTACAATATCTCACAATCTGCACACTTTATTAGCATTCAATTATTGAGTGCAATCCTTTGGTACAGCAGGTAATAGTTAGTCTTTTTTTTAAGCTAAGAAAACAATATTATATTTGCTTTCTTGATGGAGGAACAGTGGGCTTGATAACATCATGCCAAGAAAAATTGAAAACCATTAATACACCTGAAGTCCGTTTTTACCTATATCTCTCTGTAACAAGTGCCAGGTCATGAGATCTAATTTAGACACAGTTCTGTATTAAAATTATGAAATCTAATTATTTTATATATTTCGTTCCTGAATCAGCTGTAGTCATCACAACCAAATGTAACAGGCTGCAGTTTAACTCTGCTTGAGTGCACGAATAAGGTACCTTTCATGGTATTTGTTTACGAGGCAGCTGAAGCGAAACGTGTTGGGTAGGTGACTCTGGTCCCCTCTTTCCAAATGTTTTTTTATGTCTACTTTGTTATTTTTATGAATGACTGATCAAATATGTTTTTGAATTTAGTGGTGATCACAACAGTAATTCCATATATATATATATATATGTTATATTAAACTATCTATAAAATAGTATTAACAATGGCATTAGTTATATAGTAACAATACTCAGAGGAACAGTACCGTATTTGCTTTTAAGTTTAATGTTAATTCTATGTTATGTATGCATTGATTTTTGTGAATAGACTCTTTTTTTCACTAAACACACATGGTTTGGTTGAATTTAATGTAACATCACATCATATCTAATTGTTGGTTCTCTTAATCATCACCAATGCTAATTTAACAGCTTTTCATGCTGCATGGTCATGCAGATGTAATGTTACAGTGGGTAAGAGTGCTTGAAAATAGTCTGCCAGCAAGGTCTGGACAGCTAATTGCCTCACAGATTGTATAGGTACAAGAGTGAATTTTATATCTGTGATTTTATCACACAATAACTGAGCAGTGAGTAAGGTGTTAGAAGACCTTATACACCTTAGGTAGCAAGAGGTGAATTTGTTTAATTAGCATTGATGGCAGAAAATAATGTGAGCGCTAATGAATTCTGCAGGATCCAGAAGAACTATCATACTATTCTTTTTCCCTCTTGGATGCAAGCTGACAGTTGTTAACCTAACAAAGCCTATTACTGTGTCTTGAGCATTTATCAAACTTGTATCACTGAATGCTTGAGCAGAAGACATACATACACTCATGCACATCTCAATAAGCTCTATTTAATATAACTTAAATATTTAAATACATAGGTTAGCCCCAACTACTGATCTTTTCTTAAAAAATTTTGCTGAATATTTTAAAAGAAAACACTGCTTGTCTTTATCTTATATTGGAATTTACAATATATTATCCATAATTAAAGGGAAAATAAATGATAGGTTGAGTATCCCTTATCCAAAATGCTCAGGATCAGAAGTAATAATGGGTCATTTTATGAAATATAAATGATATATTAAAGCCTCTCAGCATATGAAATATAGCAGTATCAATGGAAATACCATATAAAGCAAATAAATCACTTTTACTTTGATATAGCTGTGAGGTTGGGTTGCTGCCATCGGCGCTTCAGGACTGTGTATTACCCCTTGTGGGCGTGCTTGTGTCAGGGAATCTTGGCAAGCATGGAAAAGCTATATCACAATCTAAGGGTGCCCAATGCTGAATAAACTATGGTGTGCTAGGATTCTTACAGGTGTGTGGAATTTACAACTATCCATATTTTTGGGGGGATAACAGATCATGTTGGATAACAGATTTTTGGAATTCTCAACTCAACCTATTTCAACATAGGAAATGTGTAATTTGCATATCAACCTACAAGATACACAGGCATGTTTAAAAGATGCTTTTCTATTTACTTCTGTATTGACTGCTGTTCTTCTAACAGTTGGGACTATGTATGAAGGATAATTGTGGGGCAAAGTACTAAACTAGCCCAGTAACCATGGAAACCAATGGGATGTTCTTGCTGATTAGATATATTTTAGAACTTTTCACCCAGAAGATACCTTTATACATAACCTCAAATATATCAATAATTACGATTTTAATTAAACAAAGCTTACGTGATAGAATAAAAAGGACATTATTTTTGTTAATAAAACAACACCAGATGAGCAATGGTACATGACATTTAAAGTCTAGGGCTGTCTTTTGACAATCATTTGTATTCTTTAACAAGTAACCATGTACAAGTAAGGAACACTAATACAATTTACAGATGTGAAAATATTTCCAGGTTGCCATATTACAGAATTGCTGCTTGATGAAGTGCAGCACCGATTGATGAGTGGTCTAGGAGACCCTGAACAATCCTTCAGTGGCAGAGGAGATGCTCATCTCCTCCACCCACGCTACTGACTGTGTGTGATGCTATTGATGCATGCAACTACCTATAATGAAGACGTCACTCTTTCATCTCTCTTTGCTGCCATGGAAAGATGCTCCATCGAATGGCAGTTCCTTTGTCTTTACTCTTGCTGTTGGAAATACTTAGGGTGGATAACTAATGGTGCATCATAGAAAAGGCTGTTTTAATGAGGCAGAAGTGGCATCATTAGGGTGTAGACCATCTTAAAGCATTACTGTCTATTTATGTGCAGATAAATAGAAAAAAATCATGCAAAAAATAACCCATCCCACCTATAAAAATTGGAAACAACTATTTATTGCTTTTTTTGTGTATATTGACAAAAGATATCCAAGTCTTTTTTTTTATCTGTAGTCTTTGCTGATTTCTGATAACTGTGTTGCATCATTTTGGGGAGTAAAAAAAAAATAAACCATCAACATCAACTGTACAAACTGACTCGAAAGTAAATAGCTAAAACTGCACTCAAGTGACAAGATAAGCACTGGCACAATGTGCTTCTATTGCTGTAAAATGGCAATCATTTTTCTTACAAGAAATGTTGATAAGATGTGCTTTTCTGCTCCCCACTCACAGGCAATCATTTGATATTTTATTTTATTTGAAAAGAGCTTGATTATTTCTCTTTATATGGAACCAGATTGATTCACACATACCTGTCAGCAAGCACTTTTCCTATATTATAGTTGCTACATGATCTAAATAATGGAAGCTTGCTTTCAACTTTCCATCAGGGGAAAGAGAGGTAGACATCCTCATTATACCTCAAATTATTATTTTTTATCAAATATTGTCCTTGCAGTCTGATGTACCGAATCCAGAATATTATGTGTTCGCTTAACAATCTCAATGGGGGCAGCACAAAAAAAAGTGAAATAAATAAATAAACACAAAAAAATGACCGTAATGGTTTATTAATAAAACAAAAAACTTGGGATAAAGTAAAAAAACAGAAAACAAACAGATTAATTGGGTTACCAAATTTCATTACCAACAGATTTGTACGATAAACTCCTTTTTTATTAAGCAGGACGTCTGGAATTGAACTCAGATTATCAGTTTGTGCCTTTGTTAAACACTTGGCTATATGTCAGCATTTGATATTACCAGTTGTACAATCAAAGGAGTATTACGCATTGGCAGCAGGAGAAGCATAAAATTATACATTCTACTGCCTTTTATTGTCCTTAAAATAGCTATTAAGCCTGGTTAAAGTAATAGTAGTTTAAGGAATTTAGAGATATCAGCTTGTCGTCAGTCACTGCAGTAATCTGACAAAATGTTGGTGTGTATGCATTGGTGAGTTAAAATGTAGTGTATGTGGAAAACAGGAAACACATAGAGTTAAAATGATACCATTTATTGGTTAACAGAAAGCTTTCAAGACCAAGTTGTTAGGTCCCTTTTTTGTGTTAGTGTACATAGATATTTGTTTGTGTGCAAAAGGGGCCACAGAGAAATGAATAGGCAAAGGGGCCACATGAACATGCCTGATGTATAAAAAGACAGTGAGGTGTTTTGGGTAGGATAAGGTTAATACTTGGCAGGTTGGATTTTGGCAATGATTGACAGGCTTGCTGATTGATGGCATTACATTTTTATAGAAAATGTAATGGTTTATGGTTTATAGTTATGTTGCACCAGATTTTAATTTGAGTCCCTGGGTTAATTGTTTTAAATTGGGGTAATGTAAGTATATGTTTTTTCCCCAGTTAGCAGTGCACAGGTAATAACATTACAGTACCTGCTTAATTTATTTATTTTTATCTAACAGAGAAAAAAAAAAATAGCAAGGTCTTATAGTTAAGATTAAATTAATTTAATACGTAGTGACTGAAAGTGAATGTGAAAGTGAAGGATGATTTGTCTCCCATTCAATAAAATACATTTTCCTTTATTTGTCAAAAAACAAGCTGGAGAAAGTTAAATATTCAGAGTGAATAAACATTCACTTGCATTCCCCTAACACTACAAAGGCTAAAACAAAAGTTAGAAAAACACCATTATTATTACCATATTATTGAGTAGTAATTTAAAGAGTGGGGTCAGTGATTGCCGTCAGAGATGCTCCCACCTCCTTCCTGGAGGTGAAATGGGCAGATAAAAAAATGGTGTTGGTAGTCCAAACCCCACACAAGTGCTGGTGACAAAAGTCACCTACTACTTTTGTAACAACTCCCATTACACCACACACACTTTGAAAATACTGATTAATTAATCTATCACTGGGTGTTCTAGGTTTCCCTGCTCATTATTCAAATTGATTTGTCATTTAAATTATACTTACCTTTCTCCCATTGAGTGTTCATGTATAAATATTGAGTAAGTTAATTCTGAAAATACAGAATAGCTGTATTTTAGTACATTTGTGTCTCATAGAAGTAGTGAAGAGTAGGGGAGTTATTTTACTTAAGTTTGCCCAATCAAGCTAAGGATAACCTTTTTCTACCTTTACTCACACAACCCTTTGGGATGCAATACTGGACTCCAGCTCTGCCTCTCAGAGACGACTGGCACTCATGTATCTCTGGGCTTTGTCAGGTCTGATCGTCTCTCTGGTGGTCAAAGAGGGACCCTGGTTTTTACATACCAACAACATAGGGGTCCTAGTTAAAGGTTTCTTTGTTGATGACATGTAAAAATGAGGGTTTCTCAGTGTTCTTGCTATGAGGGACAGTCAGTGAATGGATCAGCCTACCTGGCATATACCTCAAAAAGTATATTTCTATTCATACTAGACATTTCCCTTGTGCATCTATGGTACAAGTGGAAAAAAAAGTTTAGAGCTTTATAAGTAGGGTACAAACTAAGCTCTATGGCAGTGATGTTGGTTTTAGAGTGCAAGTTAATAGCAAGGTGCAATTTTACCCCACATTCTCCCTCTCTCCCATTTTCTTTGCAGGCTCTTGTTTTGGGTTCTTTTCTTTTTATTGCTCTAAGTGGCCCTGTGTGCTGCACTTCCTTCAATTTATGATGATGGTGACCCTGTTGATGCAGAGTACCACCTCAGAGGTGTCTAAGTGCCAGATGCACTACCCTATGATGTTTTTTTTCCCTGGAATCTGTGCTAATCACTGTGGCCTCTCACTAATGGACACCCACTCTACTGGTCTGTCAGGGTGGGCAAAGTTTGTCTGACAGTTTTTTTTTTATCAAAGTGTTAGTCAAGCTCCAATAAGTAGATTCCCTAATCCTGGTTCTCTCCTACATAGAAAGGGATAGGGCATACACCTTTTAAAAAAAAAAAAAAAAAAAAAAAAGAAGAAAGAAATTCTGGCAATGCGGTTTCCTCCACAATTTTTAACTGGCCTGATAGACGAATAACTGCTCGGTGGCAGTTGTTTTGCTACAAGTACTTTTATATATTTATAGATATGTGTGTGCCATTTAACCAATTTATCTTCCCTATGCAATATCATGCAGATTGACATAATTATTCATTTATTCCTTATAACATTATACGCTAGCTGCTATTTCTCCTGCATGTTAATAATATTGGCATATTACTTCTAGATATTAGACATTAGCAGCATATGTTCTAGAAGCACAGTTTAGTATGATGTTAGATGAAGAAAACATCATGCTGACCTGTGTTTTTCTGGGAAGGCTGACATTCTATAGGATGTGACAGCCTGCAGATTTTCCCTAAATAAGCATGGAGTTGAACACAGATGTGTATGAAATCTGATTAAGCATACACAATGCCAGTCTACCATATTTTAAGGTACAACAGAGTTCACGGTAGTAGCATCACAGCTGCTGAAAACAAATCGAGTGTCACTGATGGAAAATATGCATTTCATAATATGGATGTTGTTATCCAGCTTTAGATGCACTTAAGACTTTATTTCATTTGCCATATTGCTTCCCCCAAGCTCTATTTAATCTCTTATGCATGTAAACCCATTTACATTTTTTTAAAATCACCAAATAATGTATTAAGGAGCAACACAAGACATTACAGTTTTGTGCTAAGTTTTTATAATGAGCATTAAAAAAAAATCAATACATTTAAATCGAGCACTTGAATCTGATAACCAAGACATTGAAAAACATCAATAGTTTATAATCTTCATTTCTTAATTTGCCCTATGACTTGCAATGTAATAAAGGTATATGGATTCATATTTCTAAGCATGCCCTCCTCCGATAATATCTGTTCACTATTTGTTATGTTATGTTGATGGATCATCATAGAGTTAAACTGTGCATTGACCATCCTTTGAAAAAAGGATAAAGACATGTTATTTATGAATACACATGATGCTGAACTGGATAATGGAAGTCTCTTACTTAGTAATATAGAGCCAAACCTTAGCATACAGTTTTCGATATACCCCCAGTTTTGAATGCACTTCATGTTAGTAAGTTCTATTGTGGTTTGGACAGGAGTAGCCAGAGTAGAACATTTTTGGATATCAGAGGTATAGAATAACATTTGGGTTTATGTTTAACACCTTCGCGACAAAGGACGTGCCAGGCACGTCCTGGGAGAAACTCCCTTAATGACAAAGGACGTGCCTGGCACGTCCTGCGGTGAATCAAGCGGTTGATCGCGAAAACCACTTTAACGGTGCTGGTCTATTGCCTCGATATCGAGGCAATAGCCAGCACTAAAAATTTTTGTTTTGGAGCACCCATGATCGCCCCATGGAGCGATCGTGGGGAGCCATATTGACGGAGCATGCTGCTCCGTCAATATGGCTAAGCCCTCTGTCGTTCTGAGCATCGGAAGTGAAAGTAACTTCACTTCCGTCGCTCTGAATATGATACTTGACTGCCCCTAGTGGTAGTTAAGTAGCAATGCAATGGGAAATATTTAAAATACATATTTAATTAATTAAAAACAGGTTATATAGCTATATTAGCCTATAGGGTTAAATTTAAATAATTTTTAGCATAAGGGATTTTTGTTTTTTGCCCCATAACTAGCAAAAAAATACCGAAAAATATGGAAACATGCATATTTTTGAACTCGGGGCAACATTTAGAAACTATTTAGACGGGGTCTTTTTTGATGATTTTAATTGTGTAAATTATATTTTAGGTCAAAGTTAGAAAAAGTGGTTTTTTTTTAATTTTTCATCATATTTTATGATTTGTTTTGTAGTAAATTATAAGATATGATGAACATAATGGTATCTAATGAAAGCCCTTCTTATGAATATAAAAACAACATATAATTTGTGTGGGTACTGTATGTGAGAAAGAAAAAAATTACAGCTAAACACAAACACCCTAGAAATGTCAAAACAGCCATTGTCACCAAGGGAAAGTCAAGGTGAAAATGTCTTGTCTCTAAGGTTTTAAAGCTGTCACACATTCTCATACTCCCTAAGAATGTTACTATCCCTGCTTTGCGCAGGACAGTCCTGATTTGAATCCTCTGTCCTGCTGATCACTTCCTCTATGCCACTTTTTGGGAAAGAGGTAGAGCATTGCGAGGCAGCAGGACTCAGGACTGCAGTATCTTATTCTCTGTTGTCAGTAACACTGGAGAAATTATACTGCACATGTGCAGCATTGTGTACATGTGAAGTCAGTAATGAGCCACAATACATAAAAAATTGTAGCTACTTGAGTAGGCCGTTTAATGTATGCATTTGTTTACAATTCTGCTAACACACGGTATAGATCATTTTTTATTCTCTACATTAGGTCATGGACTCTGTTTAATGATGCCATACTGGATAAGGTGGCCCTAAAGCTAACTACAAAAAAAACATACCTTTAGAATATGCAAAATACAGAATAATTATCTAGAATGACCTTTACATTTATTCTTAACATGTTCCTTTAATATAATACTCTAACCCAAGCACACATTCTGACAACATCCTCAAACTAATCACATTGTAGCACAGTGAAATGTTTAGGAACCAAAACCTCCATGGTTACTGCACAAATATCCCAAATGAGCATGGTAAACTGTAGCTGAATTACAGGAAGGACATTTTGAGAATATGGCATTGTTGCAAATAATAGATCCATTTTTAAATGTATTTATCTGTAAAAAGAGAAGACCTCCTCATAACTGTTTCTCTTTTTTGCATGTATTCAGTAAAGACAATACAACAAAACAGAGAGAAGTGGAGCGTAAAAATGTACTGTGGTGTGTAACAGTCTCATTCACTGTCTATCATGCAGCTAGAATTCTGTGTTCAGACTCATGCCCAGACAGACTGGAACAATCTGAAGTAGCAGACTGCTTCATTAAAAGAAAAACTAAACACAGCAAATTAATGGCAAATGACCTTATCACAAACCTAGCTCACCTCAGTCTGAAATGCAGGTAACTGACTAGGGATTTTCAAACTTAAGGCCAAGGTAAGCAAGTTGGACAAATTCTCCCATTTACCGGAATTAGAGATTTTTTTTTCCAACTTGGCTACTGTGGTCTTAAATTTGTAGTTCCCTTCTCAATGGCTTGAATATCCCACTTTCCTGAATAAAGACTCTAGGCTTTAAAATAGAATAAAATGGAATTAAAAAAAAAAAAGTTCAATATGTACCAACAACCTATTCAATCACTTTTCTGAGTGAAAATATATGAAAAGCATAGATTTTTGGCTACCCAATATGCACTGATCACCCCTGGACACACTCTGAATTTGGGAATCATGAATGAAAGTTCACCCATAGCAATTCTCCAGATTTTAGTTGGAGAATGAAAAGACGAATTACACATGTAAAGTAAACATGTTTTAAACACAAAAATATTTATATTAAATTATGATATATCAATGTTATATATTATAATAGTATACTTACATTAATATAAGCATTATAAATGTTAATAAAAATATTTTATATCAATGTATGTTAATTTATTTTGTTTTTATATATTTTATTAATGCATCATGCTATTTTTCTAAATTATTATTTTTAATGATTTTTGTTTTATTGAATTTAGTACTTTTCTTATTTCAGCTATATCCAAAGACCCCACATTTACTTTTAAGGGACAAATTTGGCTATATTCACTATAGCAAAGGTCCTCCTAAAATGCCCACAAAACAATCCAAAGTCCTTCCCATAGAAGTCTATTCGGAGGACATAGGCTACCACTTTGGTTCAGTGTATTTCGGCTGATTTTGGTGTTGGGAGATTTGGATGAGGGATCACCTATGATTTCTGAATTGTGGACGTATTTGAAGGCACATCGGAGCTAACTCATTGTCATTGTCATTTGGATGTTCGTCGTCCCACTGGTGTGCTTGGAATACTTCGGGACATTGGGGGGCATTATTGTGGCTCCGAAAATTGGACCTACCTGACTAGGGTCTTGTATAATTGGTCATATCTGGTTTTCAAAAATGCTGAAATAAAGTAAATTGTAAGCATACGAGCATGGCCCTCTACATAATGTATTGGTTTGTCTCAGTCTAACTTTGCATAAAGTGTCAGTGCTATACAAATACATTTTATGTATTTGTGGTAGACACAGAATTTTGGACCATAATATATATATATATATATATATATATATATATATATATATATATATATATATATATATACAGAAGCTATATATGAATATATGCATTTAGATATAGGTATATAAAGATGAAATTAGAGAATCAGTATAGTGGACTTGAAGCTAAAACATTTTTTTGATATTTTGCTAAATAATTAAAACAAATACAGGTATCAACATTTTGGTCTTACCCCTATAGTCATATTATATTGAAAACAACCATCTTTTGTCCTTTAAAATATATATAAAAACAAAACAAAACAAAACAATAACACATGTCAAGGTCAGATTGACATCATAATCGTTTGTTTATAAAAGTAAATGAAAAAAAAAGATATGTCCATTACAGATTTACAATTAATACATAGCGGTTTCACTTCTGAAAGGGGGGTAAATTACTCTAATGGGAACTTAATATCACTTATTAAACAGCTCACTAATATTTTATTTTGTTTACTGTAAATTGGAAGCAGCGAAATTACTAATCGCTCATTTAAAGTAAAAAAAAGGACGATGTCAACAACAAAATCTTTGAAAAAAATCTAATTGTCTTTAAATGAGTATCAGCAGGAAGGAGTCTTGTTGTGCATGAAATGAGTTGCAATCAATTTCTGTTTTTATGTTTGCAAATAATAAAGTGCGTTTGATGAAAACATCTTGTATTGGTGTCTTTCAAATGACAAATGTCACAACGAGATTCATATTTGTATTATTTACAGATGGATATCATTGTTCGCTGTTATGAGAATGCATTGTCAGGGGATGGCTTATAGTCTCATCTTTCAAATCTTCCACCTTTGGATGTGCATCCAGTTAAATAGTTAAATGGGAATAACCGCCCTTCACAAAAAGTTGCTACTTTTCTATAAAGTTCAATTTTTTTAAAGTGCTTTTTAGAAGTAAACTGGAATCTAGTGGGGGTACTATTACAAGCATCACACTCATACCTATTTACTATATATCCTAATAAATATATGTTCATTATTAAAGTCTGTGGCATGTATTCTTTTTCCCCTAGGTGCATTTAGGAAAAGCATTTGGTGACCGCTTGTTGTTTAGTTGGGAGGATGGTTAAAGACATACCTTCTAGCACTAAAATGGCTTTAGCAGCAGTCTATCACATACAAGTATAGTGTTTGGACCCTATATGAATGAAAAACCTACTGTACAGTAAGGGGACTAAGCAAAATCCAACCACCTTTCTTCAGTGGGATGAGCTCTCAGCTATTGGTGACCAACGATGTGGCATAGAATTGCAAATCCCAGAGGCATGGTCAAAAAGGTTAGGGAAGTCTGATTGCTTGCAAGTGAAGGTGAAAACCTAAGTCTAGTATCAGATTTAAAAAGCACAAACACAAACTGAAACAGCACTGAAAACACTGGCCTAGCACGGGAAAGAAAGCAGTAATTCCACAAATAGTGGCAGGACAGGACATGCACCCAGGGAACAACATACATGGGGACAAGAAATGGATCAGTATCATAAGGAATTTAGACCCCACCTCTGAGACAGAGCAGACCAATTGTCCAAAAACTAAAATGTGGGTGTTCTGATATCTGGCAAAGAATATCTGGCAAGGGAGCAATTCTGGCAATCCACAAATATTATTTTTAAAATATTGTTGTTGGCTCTTTGGTCTTCTACTGTACTACAAAGCTCGAATTTCACTTGCCTTAACTAGCTCACTCACTTTTAGCCATATTTACTAAGTACAGTGTAGTTTTAGTATTTTAGTATTATTATTATGTGAGGCAATGTACTAAAGCTTTATGGAAACCACAAATTTCAAAGAACAATAAAAATAATTACACGTCAACTGATCGCACGGTGCTCGGTACACAGTGTCCAGCATTCTGCTCAACACAGTTTGAATCAACGGGTTTTCCTGAGAAGTAACTGATTGGTTAAAATGTACTGAACTGATTGATTCAAATGGTTTTCCTGTAGTGTTGTCAAATGAACAGATGGACCTCTTGCAGCAGCAGCAATCCTTCTTTTCAGAGCCGTCAGTGATGTGTTTCTAGCTTTTCTTATTGCAGTCATCTTGACGTGGATACCCAAATCTTGAATTTGTAAATACAGCTTTTAGAGACAGTATCAGCTTACCAAAAGTATCTCTTCATGATTTTAGCGACTCCAAGTGTTATAAGGATTTGTACAATGCAAATCTATATGCAATATGTTCAAAATATAAAAATACATATTATACAAATAAGACATTTAACTATAACCAGTTAGTTATAGTGCAGTGCCACAGTTCCCTCCTGCACCCCTTTGACCAGACGTCCCACTGCAAGTGTATGCATACATGCCAGCTATCCCAGAATTCAAAGGTTAGTCCTGCTTTTAAGAACCTGCAACATAAGTTTTGACCTGTAGCAGATTGAAGCATACTCTCGTAGGGTCACACTACATAAAGTGTTGTCATATAACTGTGTGGCTGACTCTCTGCCTCTTGTCCCAGTTCCAAGCACATTTCCATTATTGGACATGACTGTGAAAAATTAACACTATAGGCAGGAACCATCCAATCTGTTTCACGGGGATTGGACAACCCAACATAACATCTTAAAAATAAGCTGTTAACTGAATATGTTCAGTGTAGATGACACACTTGTCCTACACACTTGTCCTACACTGATTCTCTGGCAATGTAAACAAAAGCAAACATAAAAAAACGAAGTCCCAAGGATGCCATGTATGCATTTGTATTAAAAAAAAGAGAGAAACTACCAGATGCATCAAATGCTAAAACTGTGACAGTGTTTAATTTTATATTTTTTAAAGATGATAGTAACTGTATATTTTACAAATTAATTGCATTGATGTGTAGTACATGACACTGGTTATTTTTGTGTTTTATCATTTGTTCATCAAACAGTGTGATTAAATAAATACCCTTTTCACATATATAACAGAAAGGATATCTATTAAATTTAGTTTCTTAGATGCTAAATTCCTTTTTTTATAACTTACCAAGCAGAAGAAACTGTTTCACCATTGAATCATCTATTTGGTGTTTTGCTTATTTTTTCTCTTAAAGGTGAAATCAAAAACAGTATAGCATATCATATTGGAAAAACTATCTTTTCTAGAAAAAAATCTATTTAACAATTATTAACGTGACTGATGTAAGAAACAATGCATTGACTTCATTATCTTGTCTCAATCACACCACTAATTTACACAGTGCATGAACATGGTATTGTCTTCTTTAACATACAATGATTTAGGTTAGTTCCAAATAAAGATGAACATAAGGAATAGTACTAAAGTCATTGTTTATCGTTGAGCTACATATTCATTTGTTTAAAACCAATTTGGAATTAGGCATAAAGCAAAAGAACTGTTCATTCTTTACTATATAATTGCATCACCGAATAATTGAAATCTAGGACAAGTGATCATGTATATTTATAATGCACCTGAAATGTCTCATTCAATACTGCCTTCTATTTAAAATCATGGCTTGTTAAATACACTCCCACAGTACAGTTTGTGCACTAAAATCTCATTATGAATACAACAAACAAAGCTTTACAGTTGGTGGGAAGCAGGAGGAGTTATGTCCAAAATCAAGGCCACAACATAAAAATGTCTTAAAGTTTTTTTGTCACTATTATTAGCTTGTTAGTGCTTTTCATTTTAATTTTCACATATTTAACCCCTTGGCGACACAGGACGGACTAGGTCTGTCCTGTGTGCCGAGGCGTTAGTGACACAGGACGGACCATGCTACCTGCCACTAGGGAAAGGTAAGTGCTGATGGGAGACTGTGTGTGTGTGTGTGTGTGTGTGTGTGTGTGTGACTGAGTGTGATGGGAGTCAGAGTGTGTGTGATGGGAGACAGTGTGTGTGACTGAGTGTGATGGGAGTCAGAGTGTGTGTGATGGGAGACAGTGTGTCTGACTGAGTGTGATGGGAGTCAGAGTGTGTGTGATGGGAGACAGTGTGTGTGACTGAGTGTGATGGGAGTCAGAGTGTGTGTGATGAGAGACAGTGTGTGTGACTGAGTGTGATGGGAGTCAGAGTGTGTGTGATGGGAGACAGTGTGTGTGACTGAGTGTGATGGGAGTCAGAGTGTGTGTGATGGGAGACAATGTGTGTGTGTGTGACTGAGTGTGAAGGGAGTCAGAGTGTGTGTGATGGGAAACAGTGTGTTTAACTGAGTGTGATGGGAGTCGGAGTGTGTGTGATGGGAGTAGGAGTGTGTGACTGAGTGTGATGGGAGTGTGTGTGTGATGGGAGTATGTGCTTGATGTGAGTCTGAATGATGGGGCATGTCTTAGGTGTGTAACGTGGGTGTGCAGCTTGTGTAGGGGTTAGCCCGGATTTTGTCTGCCATGGGCAGCACAAAATCAAGATACACCACTGCTCTAATGGTATTGTAACGATGCTTCGGCACTTATTCTGAGGCCACGGACTCAGGGTCCGATTTTGACCCTGGTCAGCTTTCTGATACATCATCTAGTGATGTATCGGTGGCTGCTGAGCCCTTGCCACAAGGAGTGTTGGGTGTCAACCTTTAAAAAATATATGGTTTGGTGGGGGTAAATTACATTGGCTGGCTTCAAAGATATATCCCATATAGGACACGGACGCAGGTTGACTACATGTCAAAATTCCAAGTTGGAATTTTGAGATGCGCATCTCACAAATGTTGCCTTCTAGCCAAAAAACAAACCAACAAACCTATGCATGGGTGGTATCCCTGTACTCGGGAGATGTTGCTGAACACATATTGGGTTGTTGTTTGGCAGTGACATATACCCGAGTCTGTGAATTCATGCCTGAAGTACAATGCATGTGGAAAAAAAACTCCCAAAAAAGTACTACCACAAACTTTTACAAAGGCTGTTGGTAGAATTAGTATATATACAGTATTAAAATACCACCATTTGAAATACCTTAGGATGTCTATTTCCTAAAATATATGGTTTGATGGGGTAAAATACTTTGACAGGCTTCAAAAGTGTCCCAAATGGAACATAGGTGCAGGCTGACTACATGTCAAAATTCCAGGTTGGAAATGCGCAACCCCTAAATGTGGCCTTTTAGCCCCAAAACAAACCAACAAACCTATGCATGGGTGGTATCCCTGTACTCAGGAGATGTTGCTAAACACATATTGAGGGGTTGGTTGGCAGTGGCAAATACCAGAATCTGAAAATTCCTGCCTGAACTACAATGTGTGTGGAAACAAAATATTAAAAAAGTACTAACCTAAAATTTGACAAAGGCTTGTGGTAGAATTACTGCATGGAAAGTGTTAAAATACTACCATTTGAAATACCCTAGGGTGTCTAGTTTTAAAAAATATATGGCTTTGTGGGGTAGAATACACTTTCTGGCTTCAAAAATGTCCCACATATTGAGGTGTTATTTGGAAATACCCCTTCACATTTTAAGGTAATGTTTACCTAAATTGCAATCTATGTGGGAAAAAAACCAAAACTTTTTGCTGCAAATTTTGGCAAAGATTGGTGGTAAAATGGCTACATGAAATGTGTCAAAATACCCCAAGTTAAATGCCCTGAGTGGTCTAGTTTTCAAAAATATGTACATGTTGGGGGTCATTCATGGATTTAGTACAGATATCAGTGTTACAATGTCACTATCGCTAATTTTGAAAAAAAAAAAGGGTTTTAAAATAGCTTTGCACTACTTATAGTACTGGCCCTGTAACATGAATAAAAAAGCACAAAAACATAAAACATGGGCTATTTCTGAAGTCAGGACATATGTTAGAAACTATTTAGCAGTGTTTTTTTGTTGCCTCTTGTACATGAGTATACGATTCTTCAAATAAAAGTCATAAAAATTTATTTTTTTATTTTTTTGACATATTTTATTATTTTTGTTTACATCAAATTATAAGCTATTATAATAATGGTATCAAAAGAAAGCCCTTTCCTTTGACGATAAAAACGATATATAGTTTGTGTGGGTACACTAAATGAGACAGAAAAAAAAGTCATGTCACTAAGGGGTTAATGAGATTATTACAATAGCAATCCATTTTTAATATAATAATATAATTATAAATAATATAATATAGCACTTTTACACACAGTAGGGCTTTGATTTTCAAATTTTCATTTTATAAGCTATAATATTATTTTTTGGCTGGCATGTTGGTGGTTTTGTGGCTGGCATGTTGCACAAATACCACAGCTACTGGATGTGGAGCACTGGGTGGGGCAATGCTTCTACCTACTTTAACCTCTAATTTCAGTATTTATATTTTGGTCAATGTATTGCATTCATTACATCAACATTTATTTTTATAGAGCCAACAATGTACATAACGCTTGGACCTGTGGTTGCAGAAGGGAACTACATACCATGTTAGAGACAGCCATGCAATTTGTGCAGTGACACAACCTTTGTGAATCACTTATATAGAGGGACTAAGAATGCACGGAGAGGTGGTAACTAAAGTGGGCCACTTTGTGTGGATCTGTGAAATTGCACTCTAGTCTTTCAGTTTAAACACAATACTGCTTAGGCATTAGTGATGCCTGGACAGTCCAACATATTATGGGATCAAAACCCACAAAAAATGGACTGTCACTGCCAATCCAGGACTGTTACCAACTATGGGATTGTGGTCACTCTACAACAAGTGGATGACCTGTACACGTAAATCCAGCAGAAGCAGGATAAGATAGTGAGGCTTCACATTGTTTATCACAGATCCCTGCATCAAGTAAGCATAACCTCAAGGTATTAGCGGCCTCTGGGGAAAGTGTAAGAGATTGACCAAAGTGTCAAACTATGGCCCTTCAGCTGGTAATGGCCTGAACTCTGTCAACTAGAGCCAGGCAGGGGAGTAAGGGAAAGATAGTACTCCAACGGATGGAGGGCAGCAGCTCCACACTCCTGAATCGGGTTTAGTTTTGTTTGGTATGGAATATTTTAGAGGGAGTTTGACTATACATTTTTGGGTGTTATATACACCAAAACTTTTTTTTAAAAAGTCTTCATATATATACCCACTTTTTTTGCTCACAATGTCATCATTGATACAAGCTCATATTGTTTTGTTAACCCCTTAACGCATATGGACGTATATATACATCCTGAAAAGCATGGTCCTTAAGGACCATGAGGACGTATATATACGTCCTCCGTTTTCATGTAGTGTTGCGCTCCTTAGCGCAACACTACATGTCTGTAGCTACTCTCAGAGGCTGCTTTCAGCCCCCCCTCGACCCCCCCGCGAATGTGATCGTATGCGCGTTAACACACATAGGCAGTGAATGCTCATCACTGCCTATGTGTGTAAAGTGTTGCAATGATGCCTCGATGGAGGCATCATGCAACACATTCTGTGCCCCCCTGGGCACCGCGATCACCCGGTCATCGCTGGTGTGTGCTGTTTCGGACAGCGTGCCCAGAGGAGAGCGACGGAAGAGAAAAAAAAAATCTCTTCCGTCGCTCTGAAACCACTACTTGACTGCCCCTACAGGCATTACAATTATAGACGGTATTACAGTTAAAAAATAGAAAATTAATTAAATAAATAAATTAAATAAATAAATAAATGGAAAAAGCTAACCCTTGATCTACTGAACCTAGATCTAGGGTTAGGGTCACAAATAGGGTCATAATTAGGGTTAAACGGGGGTTCGGATGATTACAAGGGTTAGATTAAGGGGTGGGGGTCAATTTAGGGTCAGATTAAATTTAGAGTTGGGGTAAATTTAGGGTTCGGGTTAAAAAAAATCACTGTAGAAGAAAATGGTTAGAAAACATATATACCGTATTTGCTCGAATATAAGACAAGGTTTTTTTCAGAGCAAATGCTCTGAAAAATCCTCCTCGTCTTACATTCGAGGTCGTCTTATAATCTGACCTCAAATTGAGGTCAGATTATAAGACATGGATCCAGGTCCCCAGCAGAGCTGCAGGGGACCTGCGTCCCCCTCTCTAACAGCAGGGGATGTCTGCGCGATGAGCGCAGACTCCCCTGCTTCCGCCCGGCACGACCGCCGGGGCTTCTATGAAGAAGCCGGGTACTTCCGCTTTCGTAACAGAAGTCCTGGCGAGCGTGCTGGGCGGCAGCAGGGGAGTCTGAGCTCGTCGCGCAGACTTCCTCTGCTGCCCCACTAGGCACCAGGGAGAATCGGGCAGCTGGGGGATGTCTGCACGATACGTGCAGATATCCTCCATGCTGCTCGACACGGCTGCCCCCACTAGCCACCAGGGAACAAAACCAGGTAAGGGGGGGGGGGCACACAGACAGACAAGGGGAGGGGGGGATAGAGAGAGACAAAGGGAGGGGGATGGGGGGAGGACACAGACAGACAAGGGGGGGAGACACAGACAAGGGGAGGGAGGGGGACAGAGAGAGACAAAGGGAGGGGGAAGACACAGACAGACAAGGGGGAGGAGGGGGAGACACAGAAAAGGGGAGGGAGGGGGACAGAGACAAAAGGGGAGGGGGGATAGATAGAGACAAGAGAGAAGTTTTGGGAGGAGAGAGAGACAACGCTGGGGGGGGGGGGATAGACAGCTGGGGGAGCGGGAGAGAGGCCGCATTGGCACATAAAAGAAAATAAAAACAAAAAATGCATTTGTATAACATACATTTTTTATTAAATATTAAAAAGCAATTTACATATATACAAGTTAAACTTTTTTCCTATAGGGTAGTCTTATAATCAGGCTTTTAGTTTTTTTCCTAAAGGAATGTACAAATTTGGGGGGGTCGTCTTATAATCAGGGTCGTCTTATAATCGAGCAAATACGGTATTGTTTATTGCCCTATTCCGTGAAATAAAACATAGACAATCAAGGAAACATTGATATTACTAAACTCAGGACAAATAGTAGAAATATATAGACGGGGTCTTTTTAACCATTTGTAATTGTGTAAAAAAAAATCAGGTCAAAGTTGGAAAAAGTGTTTTTTATGGCATATTTTCATCATATTTTATATTTTTTTTAATAGTAAATGATATCATATGATGAAAATAATAGTATCAAATGAAAGCCCTATCCCTCCTTTAAAAAATGTTATATAATTTGTGTGGGTGGACTAAACACAGAGAAAGAAATTCACAGTTCATTAAACATTTGACAAAAATAATGGAATTCTGGTCTTCAAGGCACGTCAAATGCAACATAGCACTCGGTCACTAAGGGGTTAATTTTGTATATCTTGTATTAGCTATATGAAAAAATAATACATTACTAATAGAGTTAAGCGGACACCTGGATGTTTGGGTTCGGCAGGTTCAACCGAACTTTGAAAAATTGTCCGGGTCCGTGCTCGAACTTGACCCCGAACTTGACCCCGAACCCCATTGAAGTCAATGAGGACACGGACTTTTGGCCACTAAAATGCCTCTAAAAAAGTCATGGAAAGGGCTAGAGGGCTGCAAAAGGAATTAAAATGTTGGTAAGAGTAGGACAAATGCCCTGCAAGCAAATGTGGATAGGGAAATAACTTAAAATAACATAAAATACATACAAATTACAAATACAGCGGAGCCATAAAATAGCACTAGATGGAATCTTTGATTTTAGCTTTGGAAGAACAATCTAAATCTAAACCATGGCTGCAACAGAATTATCCATTTAAGAGAGGGTTGGAGTGCAGGGTATTTTCTTTCAGATTATACTAAGTGACCCATAGGTTGAGGAGGCGGTGACCGTGGTGGTGTAGGTGGAAGCGGCGCTGGAGGCGGAGGAGGAGGAGGTAGCCAGAATTTTTCAAAGTGCGCTGTAAGCACAGTATTTGACGGTTCTATTTGACTCTCAGATATGAAGTGCACCGCAAGACTCAAATGTACTATTTAGCACCCAAAACTATTCCAATTTTTCAAAGTGCGCTGTAAGCACAGTATTTGACGGTTCTATTTGGCTCTCAGATATGAAGTGCACCGCAAGACGCAAATGTACTATTTAGCACCCAAAACTATTAGAATTTTTCAAAGTGCGCTGTAAGCACAGTATTTGATGGTTCTATTTGACTCTCAGATATGAAGTGCACCGCAAGACGCAAATGTACTATTTACCACCCAAAACTATTACAATTTTTCAAAGTGCGCTGTAAGCACAGTATTTGACGGTTCTATTTGGCTCTCAGATATGAAGTGCACCGCAAGACGCAAATGTACTATTTAGCACCCAAAACTATTAGAATTTTTCAAAGTGCGCTGTAAGCACAGTATTTGACGGTTCTATTTGACTATAAAAATAAGCAGACAAAGAGCGATCTTGCTCTAGGTGTTGATATTCAGTAAATAGTGTAGTTTGCAGTGAAACAGAATGGAGAACATGGAAATTGAATAGGGCATTAATAGAAGCAGGAAATATCGAATTCTGTGTTCATGCCTGCAGGGTGTCTGGTATCTAAAGTAAAGATCCAAAATGCTTCTTGTCGACAAAGGAGCCTATGAGTGTCTCCGCCCCTTTGACTTTTATGAATTTTTTCTATAATAGATATCCTAAAAAATCTGGTATTGTTGTTGCTGCAATACTGAAAATGTCGTGCAACTGACAATTGACCTATTCTTATGAATGGGGACTCTATTTCGGTTTATAGAATAGCAATAGCATTACATGTATTCCATAAACCGAAAGTCTATAAACCGAAAGACATTCGGTTTATAGACTTTCGTTTTATAGAATACATGTAATGCTATTGCTATTCTATAAAAAGAAAGTCTATAAACAGAATGTCTTTCGGTTTATAGACTTTCGGTTTATAGAATAGCCAATAGCATTACATGTATTCTATGAGCCGAAAGTCTATAAACCGAAAGACATTCTGTTTATAGACTTTCGGTTTATAGAATACATGTAATGCTATTGCTATTCTATAAAAAGAAAGTCTATAAACAGAATGTCTTTCGGTTTATAGACTTTCGGTTTATAGAATAGCCAATAGCATTACATGTATTCTATAAACCGAAAGTCTATAAACAGAATGTCTTTCGGTTTATAGACTTTCGGCTCATAGAATACATGTAATGCTATTGGCTATTCTATAAACCGAAAGTCTATAAACCGAATGACTTTCGGTTTAAAGACTTTCGGTTTATAGCCGTACATCTCCAACCGAAACATACAGTGAAATGTCTGGGTTCGGGTCCGGGGTACAGACACCGTAATGTTCGTTACAAACCAGAAGAGTGCGGTTCGGGTTCGCTCAACACTAATTACTAGGCCAAGCCTTCTACATTTTCCAAGAGGCTTTAGCATAGAAATATACAATATGAGTTGTGGTTAGAAACATGGGACTTAGTGGGAGAAACATGCAACTTTTGACACTGCAAGATTCTGGAAAAGCATGTTGGGAACTGTAGTCCACAGCACCTAAAATTCACAACATTGTACTTAGTGTAACCTTATTAACCTTGTTATGTAGACACATAACAACTAACTGACAAATGTACAGAATTTCCATTATAATTAATTGTAGGACATTTGTAACACATTATAAGCATATTTCCTGTGGAAAACAAACTTTGCTAAAAATACATTTGGGTTGCTTGTTTTAAACCTTTTGAGTGTCAGACGGGTGAGTATATTTCATTATTTAGCAATGTGTTTCTAGCACGCTTGTCAAACACTGGGTTAAAAAATGCAAAATACCAACATTATGTGGTGTTTATTAGTGCATGAGAAAACTAATTACATGCAAAATGCCTGCCTTGCTTTTTTCTGTTCTGCGTGTTTACCTTATTCATTGCTTAAGCTAATTGTTCAATGGAAAAAAAAAGTCTCTTTTTATAGGTCTCCATACCTTTCACAACAGAAAAGGAAAGAATTGCTCTTGCACTTTCACACTTTTGTAATCAGGATATAATGGCAGCTCTGGGACTATCTATCAATCTTCAGAGATCAATTATATTTAACCTTAGTGCAGTTTTTTTGTATACCCTTCACTCTGCTTTAACATTACAGTTAATATTATATTTCATATAAGTGCCACACAAGCCTTGGAAGGGGGGACAATTTACCCATGACTACCCTCCTTTATTTGGTTTTGAATAAAATTGATCTGCAGTTATGGTAACTTAGAGTGTATAGGTAAATGTGTACCCAGGCTAACAAGCATATCCCATGTGAGCAATGTCTCCTCTACAGATGAGGTTGACAAACTGCCTTTGAACTGTGATTTCCAACGTTTTAAAGTGGAAGGAAGGCCACGTACTTTGCAGAATCTTGGAAGCCAGACACTATTAAATTAATAGGATAATAAATACAGTCTGTGCCAAACGTATAAGCTTTTAAGCCAGGGCATGAGCTACACAAGCTTCTTGAGGTCCACATCTGGCCTTCTGGTTGCCAGTTGTACATCACTAAACAATGACTTGTGGTGAATGAGCAAGGGAATTGAAACATTTAGGCCAAAAATGTTAATTTAAAATAACTAGTGAGTTGGAGAATATTTCATACTTCTAGTCTATTTTAGTTGGATTTTTGAAAATTTTCTTGTCAATTCTTCACAGTTCATTGTTTTTATGAACATACCCTGCTATAATTGTAGACCACACAGTGAGTTTTGCTGGTATAACAATAGCAAATTAAATTGTAACACATGGTGGTGGTACCCAGTGGCGTATCCTCCCACATTGTATTGTCGGGGTTTGTGTGCTCTGTACAGACAGCACACAAACCCTGAAAATATACAATATAGAGCCAAGATGCCGACGGAAGCATGGATTGGCCATCGGAGTCACTCGCTCTGTTGCCAATTCGACCAGCACGAAACGTATACAAAGTTATTTTCATATACTTTTCGTTCTGGTAGAATCGACAACAGAGTAAGTGACTAATACTGAATTCATGCTGCCATCAGCCTCTTGACTCTATTTCATGTTGGTGAGCTGTCCGTTCAGTGCACAACTATCACTCATCGGCAGGATATGCCCCTGGAGGTAACCCTACTCAAGTTTTGTCTTGCATACTTGTACTGTGGAGCAGTGGTATTTACATATATTATGCAATGAGTATTTTTTTTACATTTTATGAAGCAGATCATCAATTACCCAGACTACTTTGTCTCTAAGCTAGTAAGCTTTCTGGCACCTTTGGGCTCCTGTCTTATTTTTTCTGCAATATTTAGTTTGTATCAAACAATCTAGTCCCACAAGAAGGAGGTTCATCATCTATAAGTGCGTAGCCACTTTTGTCCCCTTATTTTGTTCCTGTGGTGCTCTAGGCAATCTCTTTGACTCTACTACTTACAGCAAATCTGAATTGTCCTGTGTGCAGAAATACTTTGATGCATTGTATTATCTACATGGAGCTCAGGCTGTTTTGATATATACTCGCCTGTGTTGAGCACCTTTCAATACCTTTGTACACTCTGGAATAACCCATAGTTGCTGATCTAACTTTTTTGTTCTTACCGATATGCATATGCAATGTACTACTTTTTGTACATCATTTAGAGATGCTGAGCATCTTTTTACTTTTCCACATGAAACTATATATATCAAACATGGCTAGTAAAATGTTTGGCTGCTTATGGATATTTAGCAGGGTAGATGCAGGAACCTTTTGGCAATTTGAAAATTTGTATATCATTTTCTATGTGCACATATCTGTTTTTTTTTTTATGAGACTTTATTTTTTTTTTGCCACATATAACTTTTTTGTGTGGCCATTACTGATTATGCACCTGATATTTAGTTTACTTATCTCTCACCCTTTTTAAAAGGTGCTGTGAAAATGTAGTTACTCTGTTAACGTAAACTGAATACTGTTTTATGAAAGCAACCAAGGTTTCTGATTCATTTATATAAAATAATACACTTTACTACTTTATTGAAAAATGTTAATTGTTTCCTTGCTTCAGTTGTTTTTTTCCAAAGTGGGACCATGCTGTTGCTATTCTTATACCTCTGTATTCAGAATAAAAGTTTATTTCTCATAGTTTTACTTTACTATGTTAATTTTCAGTAATTGCAAATGCAACTTTGGGCATTTTGGCTGCAACAATATTGCTCTTTTAGCACATTTTCTTTTTTATTTTTGTGTCTCATTATTTATATTTGTCAAATGTATTTTTCTTTTTTTTCCATTTCCCTTTTTTCCTTTAATATTTGCATACTTTTTTTTACATTTTATGTTGACTGGTTTATATATATATATTTTTATATATTTTCTTAAATTGTTGTCATTGTGGCTGTTTCTTTTATAAATATATATATATATATATATATATATATATATATATATATATATGTATATATCTTCTCATCTTCTATATCAATAATCTTGTGCTGTTAGTCTGTATTGTGTCTATTAGGGTCTTTTTTTAGTTATATATGTATAGCTTTTTGTAGATTTTATTCTTCATTTTATATTATTTTCTAGTTTTGGGTCTGTTTTTATTTTTTCCGATAATGTTTCTGATTCTGATTTGCTCCTATGTATTTCTTTATTTACTTTAGTTTTGTCATCTTTTTTTAAAATTGTATTGGTTCATTTATCCAACCCTGTCTATGTTTGTTATTGTTTACCTGTAGCTCATTAATTGGTTGTGGGTTTTTTTCTACGGTCCCGTTTTGTTTGTTTGCTTGTTTGATGTCATTGCGCTAGCGTCACAATGTCATCACATTGTGACTTCATCACGTTCAATGGTGGCCGACATCATTTTTGTTTCAGTTTCATTATTTAAGACCTGTGTGTTGGAACATCTCTCTAGCTGTAGAAGGCTCTCTGCCGAAACGTTGGGGGGCTATATTGGTATATTTCCCCTGGTCTCAGCTTTTTGTAAGTGCTCTATTGTCTATATGTTTCTTACTCTTTGTATGTGTTGAGATTTATATTTATGTTCATACATATTATTCTTGATTTATTGTTCTAACATGGCTCTTATTGTGCCTTATACTTGGCTATTTTCTTATGTATTGTGTATTTTAAATGATTCAATACAAGTTAATTTTTATGTCTATTTAATTAGGTGTGCAGCCATTATTTGTATTTGGCTGCTACCATATTACCAAGATCTCCTTTTTTTCTATCCAATCAGAAGTCACACAGAGAAAGTCAATGGAGCAGATTACACCAATCAGAACATAAATATAAAACATTTGACACTTATGCCCATATTTATTCAGCTATTTGGTTTGCGTGAAGTATTCTTCCACTTGCCTGCAAATCATAGTCTATCATAATAGAATTTCTTCATTGTAGATATACACAGCTTACTTTCCATTACTCACATATAACCACTTTTCCTCAATGTTAGTATTGCTTTTATATACACACATGATTATAGTTATTGGCAAAATGGAAAGTATAACAATGAATAATCACATTCTCAGATTGCCATTTCCCCACCCATAATATAAAAATAACTCACGGTCTGTAACGTGTTCAGGCACTGTTACAGGATCTGAAATGCAACATATAATTCAAAATTAGTAATGCAGTTTCTACAATACAGTTATTTCATTTAATGAGCACATACATTCACACTATAACATATGTATACGCTTGGGAGTTATGTATAATGAACAGTTCTGCAGTCACGTTCTAAAAGTGGTGTAAATTACCGTGGAAACCAGTGGAATGTTCCCACTGATTACTGTACTCTTAGAAATGTTCCTCAGAATTACTCTTTATATATCATCTCCATTGTATTGTTGAAGAAAGCAATACATTAACAGAAGGTTATTAAACTTCTTTGTCGAGGCTGGTCTGCTTTCAAAGTCCATTTTCAAATTGTAATAATCGAAGCAATCAGTCAGGAAATGGATCCCTATTTGGACAGTATCTAAAATGATAACTTGTTCTTGTTTCTGGTTTGGTGTATGGAATTCTGATGCTTTGTAAGATAGGTATTGGCCCAAACATGTGAAATATAAGCTGAATCCAGAATTCAGTTCATGGTCAGTGACTATAAAATACTCATCTCAGAAGAAAATAGCAATAGTCCTATTCTGTTATAAAATCCAGATTTCCTGGAGCAATAAAAGTAAAAATAGGCTTTTTACATACTATCTCTCTTGAAACTGCTGTTAATGTGTTCTTTTATTTAAACTGAATTTAAATTGAAGCATTACCATGTTTTGATTTTTTTTCCACTTGTCTGATAAAATGTAATTCTTCATATAGTTCTCTTATTCCCATCACGTTTTATTCTATATCTGCCATTAATATTGTAAATTATTGTCCAGTTTTTCCAATATTTTTAAGAAAACATGATTTTTTTCCCCCTTCATATGTTCTAAATAACTGAAGGAAGCTACACAATACCTCTAGTGTCTCAAACCAGACAGAAAAATCTGGTAATGGAACAAGGGAAAGTGCGCTAACACCACGTATAAAGTATTTATTTTCCAATCATAATATACAAGGGATAAAATGGAATTAAAAAACGAATTTTTTTTTAGTGTTTAATTGAAGTAGGAAGAGCACTTGAGAACAATCTCCATTTCAGCATAACAGGTTTTGGGAGCCCCCTGCTGAGCAGAACAGTGTTAGATAGATGTCCATGATATTTGTTGATGAACGCGATGCCACTCCAGCTGTCAGGAACACAGCTGTTGTGTTTCCTTCTGAGTGATCAGTGCTGCCAGTGCCCTCAAGCTACTGTGTTTTCTGATAAGGTCCAGTGGAGAGTTGCAAAAGAACGGAACACTTTGCTTCTAATGGTAGATGCAAAACAAAGATTTTACAATAAATTGCATTTTTTTTCCCTATTACCCTATGTCACATGATAGAACGGGCTGAATTTGTTCTAGTACGCTGGCTCGGAGGAAATCACAATGGAACGGCTTCTCCTGGCGACTGTTAATGTAGTGTGTGGAGAGTTTTCACTTTATTGGAGAGGAGAAGTGCATGTTGTGCAGACATTCCCTTGCATAATTTATCAGTTGCACAGAAAAAAAAAGACAGAATAAGCAGTGCAGAACCATGCTTCAGCTCATTTTAGAGGGGAAAAAAGACATGTTTATTAAAAAAATGCAGGAGATGGAAGTACTTACTGGACTAGTTATCTACAGATAGTGGGTGAAAGTGGGATTATCATGTTGATTACTGACAAGCACAACACACACACTCGATGAAAAGCTGATCATTGTAATGTCTTTTTTTTATCAGCAGCATAAGCTTTAGACATTAGACAACAGAAGCGACTGATTCACTAAACAGTGAGCTGCAGTGAACTGACAATAGAGCTGACATAAGTTGACACAAAATAGCCGAGTTGTTATAAAAATTGAGTTAGAGAATTTTTCCAGCTCACCTATTTTGCTCTAATTTTTCAAATTCATCACTGCATCCTGATAAGTCAATAGACCCCATACAAGAAGGATAAATGTTTATGATACCTTAAAATGTTGACACTGTAATACTATTTCCGCAAAAAATTGGACACTTCTGTTCTAGTAAATAGTTTTTTTTTTAATGCTAGGCAATTCTGCAGGTAATTTAATCCTCAAGGGGGCAATAGACTAATAAAGAGAACACTTGAAATATCAAATATACATTTCTTTTGAAACAATGGCTACTGAATACTTAGCAGTGCTTCATGAAAACTAGGTCACAAAAAAAACCTTTTCTGCCTGGGTGCAAGGTAACGTATTTTTTAATGAATAATGTAATACTACATTCTGAAAAAGAAAACACATACTGCAAGGTATGGTAAGGTAAGGTAAGGAACAGAAAGCTCAACAGCTACTCCCTTAATTTATGTGTCTAGCTGTTAGTCTGTATTCCTATTGGCCTCAGAGCCAATAGGAATTCTGAGGTCACAATCTGCTTTTAGAAACTCAAAGTACAACTAGACGCAACATAACAGCTATGTGAGGAAATGTCACCTTTAATTCTCACAAAAGGTGATGTTCCAACTCAACAGAGTCTTTATCAAGTTGTTAGTGGGAAAGCAGACATGTCTTATAGCACCAACATATTCTTCCAGTAATCAAAGGATCATATAGATGTGTGTTGTGCTGTGTAAAATTTCAGTATAGTCTTTGACATGGATGAAACATGTCATTTTGATTAACTGTCGTCTGCTGACAATACAAGAAGAGAATTCTGAACTGGTTGACCAAGTGTATATTAACAAAGACAAGTTACATGTTTAAATAAGAAAAGATCAGCATTGTCGTAATAAGCAAATTACAGTTCAAATTATATCTTTATTGTCTAATTAGGAATGTGAGTGTAAGCTTCCCTCATTCTTACCCACATTTTCACACCAGCAAATTCCCAGGTGTAATGGGAAGGCACCATTTGTTTTATTGTTACACAGTTCTCAGAATTTGTTTGTATTAATCAAATGGTCCTTGGGTTGCCAGGCTAAATAAAGTGTGACAGATTCACTCTTTATTTACCAAGGCATGATATAAAGTTCCTTAGTGTTTGATTGTTTTGATCATTAAACCTGAGTTACCTTTATTTCCTACCATTCTCTGAGGGTCTTTTACATTGATTACGGATATATATATAACTCGTTTATAATTACTACAGCTTATTTAAAGGGGTGTTCAATTGATGCATAATACTCAGTAATTTAAGTTGAAGCACAAAGCTATTAGTGATATAAAACAAATAAAGCCAATTAACGTTTTGGGGAAAATTTAAGTGCAGTTAAAAACAATGTTCATGGGTGACCACTCAGGTCTATCAATTATTTTTATTTATGACTTTTATCTAAGGATTTTTATATTTTTTTTATATTTATTCTGTATGCCACACTGTAAAATTAATGAACTTAGTAGTCATAGCTGGCAATATTGGAAGTTTGGTGAATGGCAGGTACCTCCTTTGGGCATCAAGTAGATAATTTCAGACAATGAATGGTAAAAGTGGATGGTTACATCTGAAAAATTCGCTGGAATGTTCTGATTGTAGATGGAGTTGGCTTCCAAAGAAAAGTTGCACTCGGACTTAATGCGGACATGTTTAGAGGTAAGAATGTAGCATGTTAACAGTGCTTATTGTGAACATTTATTTTAGCTTGCAACAGACAATTGAATTATGTTCTACGGACCTACACCATGGACAGTGGGCAGTTTGCCAATCCATGTTGCCAAAGTAATTTCTTATTTTAGGTGGTTGAGTAAATAAGTTTGGGCTATATTGATAACCATATGGGGCCTTTATGATTTTTAGTAATTAAAAGACTTAATTAAAAGTAAATAACACTATGGAGATACTAGTTTGGTATCTACAATTCACCAAAAAGCAATATTTGGAAAAATGATGCACGCTATAATGTTATATGATATTACACAGCAAGAAAAGAGAGAGAAAAAACAAATACATATAGGATTTGTTATTTATTTTAAAGATATGGAGGGCTGTCACAATTATTTCAAATCCCTATATCAATTACAACCAGAATAGAGAATATTTTTCTAATCAGCAGCCTCACAAAAAAAAAGTTTGGTATTGTATCTGTGACAAATATAAATGACTTTGGTGAATGTTCCCACTGCTAACCTAAAGGAAATAAAATATCCCAGATGTTCTATGTGACATGAAAATGACTCAAAGTATTCGGAGTGGAATATTACGATCAGTAGGGTGTCATAGCTGCTCATTGTATTTCTTTGCCCTTTAAAACTGTCAGTAGCCATAACAATGTGTTGAAATGCACATTATACCAGAGCTCTAATAAGGGTGATGGTGTCTTGAATCTAGAGGTTGATGGAGTCAGAGGATATGTCTTTAAGGTATACAGCCCGTCAAGTTAAATGTCTTTCTACAAGAAGTGACAGCAAAAAGTCTCAAACAAGGCTGCTCACAGACTTCCACTACATTTATTACATGCATTTTGAGTGAACAATACATTTTATTGTACTTCATTATATGACTCACTGTTTCTTTCTTTCTCTCTGTCCTTCTTTTTTGCTTTCTATCTCTTTCCTTCTTTCCTATTTTCTTTCTTTAACTATCTTTCTTTTTCTCCTATCATTTTATATTTATTTCCCTTTTTCTTTTTTCTTTTTCTCGATTTTTTTCTCTTTTTCCAATAAAAAAAGGAATTACAATATTCTGCAACATTCTGTTACTTTCATCACTGAACTAATACATCTACTCCAAACTACACTTCTTTCTCAACATTCGTTATATACACTACTTCTCTATGATCTTCAACATTTCTCCTTCATGATGTTTAGGATAAACTAGAGAATAAAAATGCCTATAAAAAATAGTGTGCTATATTTCAAGACGTTTAGAATAACTTCCTCTCAGGCCACATTCCTTTTTATATTTTTTCAGTTTTATTGGCCAACATTTTGAGCAAGTGTAGTTCTGGAATACTGCCTTATATACCTTGTATGAGATATATATATATATATATATATATATATATATATATATATATATACACACACACACACACACACACACACACACTGCCGATCAAATGTTTGCAGTCACTTTTAAATTTTCTTGTTTTCCATGAAACCATCAAATATGTTGCAAAATGAATAAAAATTAAAGTTAGAAATAATGATTTAGATTCTTTAATTGTGATGATTGAAGAACCAATAAAATTGCCTTTCTTCAGAATCTAGATCTCTATTTCTAACCTATGAATGTCTTGACTGTAAGTCCTATTTATTTTCCAACTTATTTGATGTATGTTTTCATGGAAAACAAGGACATTTCCAAGTGATCCCAAATATATATATATGTATATATATATATATATATATATATATATATATATATATATATACATATTAGCAAAACCTTTATTTGCTACAGTATTTTTATGAATGTCTATACAATAATGCTTATATCCAATTTTCATCCATTCACACAAAGACAGAGTTCTGTAAATAAACAATTTATACCGTAAACATTGTTATCTGCTTTTCTTTCCATTACAAAAAGACAGTGGGTGATGAGGTAATATGGTTCTTTTTTCAGTAGTGCACAAGCTGCAAACTGTTCAGGCAACTACCCCACAGTGCCCAAAAAACATAGATCAAATACAGAACAAAGTGACAGTGCGCTAAAGTGCTGGTGGAGTGGAATATATGTAATCTTATAGATCCAGGATATATTCCCACCCTCCTTTAGTTCATTTATCAGTACTATCTGAGGAAGCCCGTAAACCGGGCGAAATGCATTAACGGACAACACTCAGTGGGTTCCACCAGTTCTATTCCTGCCTACCAGAATGTTTTTTATGCATTGTTCCTGATACCTAAGTGTAAGGGATTTTATGTTCTTTATTAAACCTTTATATTTTTGTGATACTCATATTCTCTCATTATTTGGAGGTTATATGTAAAGCCAACGACCCAGAGAGAAGAGTTCAAAGCATCTGTATATGGAATAGAGTGTGAGTGCAAATATTAGTATTATTGCGCACTTTATCAATATAACCACTACTGTTCTGTATATTTCCCTCGGTAAATGCACTAAAGCAGGGTGGGAATATATCCTGGATCTATAAGATTATCTTCATTATGTCTGTTTATTACATTTCATGTAACCTTTCTAATAGAAAGTCTGTTATATCAATTACAGTAGTACTCACATCTGTCACATGTTCAACAGATACATGGTGTCAAATGGGACAAATGTGCATGTGCGCTAGCTTTTATTGGAACCTCCCTGAGGTGGACTATAGGCATGTAAACCTATATAAAAAATACAAATGTAATGGAAAATACCCTGGTTTCTCAGTGGGAGACATACCCTAATAAAAAGTATATTTCTGTGCTGCTAAACATATTCAAAGTAATCAGCAATGCCTTTTCTAGCAATTTAAGAACAAGAAGTATGTAAAATTACAATAATAAAAACAATGGATTTCTTTTTCATTTTAAAACTTTATTTTTATAGTATAACACTACGTAAAGCGTATGGAGGACGACATGAGGTAGAAAGCACTGCTCGTAGATTTACAATTTATTATATTAAAATATATGACATCATCTTATTTGTTTTAAATTTGGGTATGTATTTCATCCACGTCTGTGATTTATCATAGATAGATAAGTATCTGTGATATAAAATAGAGGTCTGTTTTATTTCTCCCCCATGAAAGAAAATGTATATAAACAGACACCCAACATATTCTATTTGTTGTGCACTTTCTCTCCATTTATCCACAAATGCTGCAATTTTTCCACCAACATTACTGTGGGGAGGAGAAAGATGCAGTTTCCGCAACCAAATGATTAAAATGCTAAAAATAACAAATTATTCTTTTATGCTATAGCATTTCACAAATAAAGCAGTTTCTCATTGCTGAGAGTTCATATACTTTCCAATATATTTTGTAATATTCTGCATAAACACTGAATGAAATATTTATGGATATACAAATGTAATTGCCATTTTGCCAAAGGCTTTATAGATAAAATATTTCAGTGAAAAATAAATATGAGAAACTATTAAAAATTAAATGAGGTTAAATATATGCTAAATGTTGCTTCAATTTATGAAATGGAGCAGTTTTTATTATTTTTTAAACACAAGATTTATCAAAGAAACTATTTTTATATCATTATGCGATATTATAAGCATAATGAAAAATACTTAATATAATGAATAAAATCTCAATGTCAATTATGCCCATTAGAATAAAATCTAATGCTAGTGCAAGCGATAAATAAATCTAAAACACTTTCACATTTAAATAAATATATGAAGTAATGGAATTTAACATAAACATTTTATATGCAGTTTAAAATGTGTTAGTTTACTCATACTTGTGAACAATGGTATATCAGTGGCATACTAATCTCCCCTAGATGCAAAAAAAAGGGGCAGTCCAAGGGAAAATTGGATAGGGCAATGTTAAAGATTGCCAGAGCCATTTGGGCAATAAACAAGCTAAAGATTATGGCGCTTATCTGGAGAAGACAGAGATTACCTTGGAACTTTTTGGTGAAGTCTGGCAAGTTCCAACTATTAGTTTACTCATGATTTTCAATATATAAGAATTGAAAATGCATCAAAATTTGACCCTGAAATGATACCTCCAAAGACCGGACTGATTCAGGGAACATCAAGGACACATCAGGAGTAGAGTTGAGCAGACACCTAGATGTTCGGGTTCAGCAGGTTCCGCCTATATTGACTAGACCCTATGAGGTACTAAAAATTAAAGGTAGGCCTGCCAGTGTTTTCACAATCTTCATTTTGCAAATCATTGTTTACCTATCTCAGCTTGTTGTTGTAGTGTATGTATGATTTTCCTTGTTTTTAAGTTATTTCTCCCCTTTCTGTTTCTGGAAGCAGAGTGAGGTAGTTTTAATCAGTATACATACTAGTTCTAAAAAATATGTTTGTAACATATTTACTTTAGTTTGATTCACTCTACAAACATTAAACATGTACTGGAAACACCTACACAGGGCTCAGATTCCATTTTAGGCATTATTTCACTTCTAAATGCTTGGTGTACCATTTAGCATTCTATCCTATCACAGCTGCATTGCTTTATAATTATATAAAAAAAAATAGAGACAGACATTTGACACACAATTGAAGGGTGCACACATGTTAAATGTTAACATTAACATAGAAACATAGAATGTATCTGCAGATAAAAAAACATTTAGCAAATCTAGTCTGTCCACTATGGGAGGGAAGTGTCTTAACGCTTTGTCTCAGAAATGAACTAGAGAATTCAAGTAAGAATCATATAATGAAGATACATATACCCCTGGGGAAGGAAAAAAAAACAGATAGCAATTAAACTAGAATTTGAAGAGAGGTGAGCATGCTCTGCCCTGTACTTTTATTAAAAAAAGGTATACTATGAGCTAAATATTAGGTATGACAATTAATTATGATATTGAATGTCAGATACAGTTGAAGATGCTGTAATTTTTTCATTAAAGCACTGAATTTAAATAAGAACAGGGTACTAAGGAAGTGGTGTTATTAGGCCCTCCACCACCGGACCAGCACTTTCACCAGGTGGCCTACCTTATCTGCTAAATGCCGCCAGAATGTATGCAGAAGGATTTTCTCCACAAATAGTGCCTCTCCTGCTGGCACATCTACAATCCGCAATAATAATACAATTAAAGATATATACGGCCTGTGCTCCCTCTAAACCCTGCTTAGAGTTACTGTTGCCTCCCTGAGATTGTTTCAGCCCCCAAGCCTGATTATTCATTCTATTACAGTGACCTCTGCTTGTCCTCCGCTATTCTGAGCTCCGGCTCCCTGACCTTAGCTTGGTTGAATTTTATACATTCTTGTTCTCCAGTAGCCTGACCCTGGTCTACATACAACTCTACTTATCCTGTATACTACTGCAGTTACTCCCTGCTGGTACCCTACAGGATCACCGTGCATCATCCTCAGTCCTCCTCCAGGGTGCTGCCTCAACAAGAGTAATTCCATTGCTACTGGACTTCAACACCTGAAACATGAGTCTCACCCTTATAGTTAATTAAGTAGCCCTGCCCCATAATTAAAATGATGCTGGGAGCTACTGATGCTCTCAGCATGATGATAAATATGGGAGGGGGTCAGGGCACATGGTCTTACCCTACCACTATTAACATTGGCTGTGAGCCCATAAGCAGGCTCCCAGCCCCCTTTTATTAATATTACCAGGGCTGGGAGCCTGCTTTTGGGATACCAGCCCTTGTTATTAATACCATGATAGGCTAAAATGAATTGTCCAGGGACTTGCCCAAGGTCCCTAGCCAGCTAATGAATGATATCCCTGACATTGATGAAGGGGATATAATTAATATAATAATTATATAATAATATCCCCCAAACACTGATTTATAAATATTCCAGGGGCTTGCCAATGGTCCATAGAATTAAAATAAAAAATAACCCCTCTTTAATACATAATACCCAGGAGCTTAGCCCAAGGACCCCAGGCAACATAAAAAATGATTTCCTTCTTCTTCTCCCATCCCCAGATGAAATAATAAAAAATGTAATAAGTAAAATGTGCCCCTAGCTAAACTATCATGGAGGTTGAGCTTGACTTATTGTCGGAAGTAGAATTTAACTTCCAGCCACCTCCTCTCGCCTCAACTCCACCTCGCCAAGAATGTAAATGGATACCATTTTGCGTGGTTGCTATGGGGCATATGAGAGTGGGGTCTATTCAAGGTTGGAGGTCAGGATTAGTAGATTCTTTGTCGGATGATTCATACATGGGCATAATTGAAGCCATACATCATAAAACTAGTTGGCAAGCTCCAAGAAAAAGGCGCCTATGCATAGTCAAATCTGCAGGCACTAGTGATGAAGCACATTTTTGGTTGATCTGACCAAGGATGCACACACAATGACAGTACAACATAAACTCAGGGATAAATGCTCTCATATAGGTTTACATTTATGCATTAGAGACTTACATTATGACTGTGCTAAGTAAAGCATGATCTTTCAAACGATACCAGTTTGTTTTTATGACTATAGTTGTACTTTAAAGCAAGGAAGAACTATCTAATAAGTAATGATGGAAAAGACAGAAAAGCTGTAAAATCACCATCTTTAGACAAGAAGAAACAACTGAAATAAATTATCTCCTCTGTGGGAAGTCCCTTATGGAAAGGTTACCCTCAGTTCATGCACAGCTACACCTTGGGAATGGTCGTAAATGGAAGGTTTGATCTCAAAAAAGCCTTTTCTCATACTGTGATTATAGAATCAACTTCTCCAGTGCTGGCCCTTACATCAACATCTCTGTGGGCATCCAAACTGGAAGAGCAGAAATAGCTCTGAACAGATATTGACACCACAATAAGTGGAAGAATTTGTTGTGTATACTGGTTGTGACTGTTTAAGAGAGTTTATATTTTAGGATTTGTCAAGCTGCAAATATATACATTCCTGTGAAATGAGTTTTTTTTATGTAAATATTACTATTTTGATTTACATAAATATCTATATACCTACTGGTATATATTTACAGTCCTATCACTGTGTTTGGTGCCACAATTCCATACCCCAGTTTTTCTAGCAACCTGCTGGGGCCCTTTTCACATCAAGGACAGGATAACTCTACTTATTGACTAGATGAATGGTTAGAATTTAAATACATGTTTGTAGACACTACTGTTCAGGACACTTTCGCTTTACTCTGGAAAAGTTTGAGTTTCGAAAAGTTAGGCAATATTGTTACAAACCACTTCCCTCTCCTGTGCATCACGTGAATGGAAATGGATTCCTGATTTGGTACTCCAATTAGCATGGCACTCGTTCCTCAGACATGGACTAATCACAATGTCCTTGAGATCAATGAACCAACGTGATGCGTTACGATTCATTAAATGAGAATTTTAAGGTCTAAGAACAAGAATTAAATACCCTGTGACATAAAATTCAATAAAAGGCACAGGAAAGTAATTGTGTACTTATCAATTCTATCAATCAAGAAGTGTAAACAAATATAGTTTCACCCACTGTGTACAAAAAGACAATGGAGGCTGTGTATCAATATATTTTGCACATAATATTGCCAAAAAGGTTAAAAAAAAAGCCACACCTGCTGTATATTTATACATACATATATATATATATATATATATATATATATATATATATATAATCAATATTTTTAAAATCCTGACACTGATTACTTGTGGGTAATTGAGCTTCCATAGAAATGTATATGACAGGACTGATATCAGGCACCCCAGAAGTGTGGACTGACAAATGTAGTACAAACCCTGTGCTTGGTAATTAGGTTTATGTTCGGTGATCTGTGCTCACAGCAATAGCCAAAGTATGTGGTGCTATGTCCACCCTTTTTGTGCATAATCCCCATTACGTGAATTACAGACACATAAAAACATAGAAGTCATGGAGACTATTCAGTAAACAGTGAACAGGAGTGAACTTGCAATCAAGTTGAAAAAAATCAAGCCTAAATAGTTGAGTTGGAAAAAGAGATAAGACACATTTTTTACCAACACAGATATTTAAGAGATTGCAGCTCAGTTATAATTTCATTTTAAGGCTCATTACTTAATTCTTCTGGATTATTTTAATATCATACGATATATCAATTAAAAAAAAAAATGTCTTGCAAATGTTGCCTAGTTTTTCCTTCAATGGTCTGGCATTAAAGGTTTTCTTATACAGGTCAGGAACCCTTACTTAAAGATCTTCGTTGTTTGAACTCACATTGTAGATGTTCAGATGAAGGTGAACTATAAAATGCTTTCCTATAACACAACTAATGATCATGAACTTGCAAGATTAAAAAAATAATAAAGCAGCAGTGGCCACTGACCCAAACGGCTTACAATTGAACAAAGTCAATGGGAAAGTCACAAAGGCAAAGAAAGGATAATTATGGTAAAGAACTTAAAGTGTGCATAAAATGTAAAAAAAAAAAAAAAAAAAAACTTTCCCTTCTATTTGTTTCTTTTTAACAGAAATTAAGGGAATATAATAATAGTATACAGCCCCAGGTAAAAAAAGAAAAGAAAATTCCAGTGTTATCACAGCTACTTTATACAGCCATTCACTTTTTATCTTCTAAAGCAAGAAACAGTTATTAACATAGAGCTATTTTAAACCATGCCTTTTGGCTACAATTCAAATTCTCTCCAAAGCTGGATACTGTTTGATCTAAGAGGATTTAGGAAGCAAATCAAACCTCCAATGACAGCCAAAAAGTCATTTTTAATAATAATAATAATAATAATAATATGCATAATATCCATAACTGTATTAGCATTTAATGAACAGTCTGTAGCAAGAGGTACATTCATATTTATTCAGATGCATGTTAAAAGATTACTATCCACTGATCTAGCTATAAAAGCTATAAAATCTTTTATTATGTTTTAATTATGTGGCTAATTTAAATATCAGTTGGTGAATATTCCATGTTCAAAAAGAGCGTACACATTTTCTTTAAAAATACACAACTGCACCAGTGCAATGTCTGTAGCAGGTTGGAAACCGGTCATCAATCATTATATTATTGCCTCTCTGAATGCAAGAAAACTTCTCTTCCAAAGGTTTAAGCAGCAGTCCTATTTGACATCATTTACCACAGGCAGGTGGTTCTGAGTCTCCAAGATGTAAGCCTGTCTGATTTAAACTCATAACCTGACCTTTCTCGTAGAACTTTAACCTATGACCTTGAGCCAACAATAAAATATCAACCAATTGCTATCTGTTCTCCATTTAATTACTTAAGGTTACTACCTGTTTCAGACTAGGAATGACATAACAGGAAATAGAGGATTGTACTCTAGAGCAGTGTTTTCAAGGGGTCTGTGACCTCGGCGCCAATACTGTACACACAAAGTAGAAACGTTTATTCCTCTGGCAAGCAACACCTCCAGAGATGATCGTGGTGGAGCTGATGATCCTTTTCCAGTCTTGCTGTTGGATATGACAGCGGGGAGGTTATGTTTTTAATTGGAAAATTGGTTGTGACATAGTTTAATGGGCAAATTGGCTGTGGCATATTTCACTGGGTAAACTGGCTGTGACATATTTTAATTGGCACCCAAGCCACATCACCAATAATGGATAGCACTGATATAGCCTGTACTATAGAATGGCACCACCCTTGGAAAGGGCCTCAACCATTTTTTGTTCACTGTCACCTATCCATTAAAATATCTAATCATGACGATAATTGCAGTCTAGACCTGAAATTCATGGCAAGCCTCCTCTGAACAAGGAAAATAGAAACCATAGATGTGCATTTCTGCCTACCATAGTCGATGTCAGTGTGGTATGGCTGGTGTCCCTCTAGGTGCAGTGAGCAGGGATCCACTTCTGGGCCTATCCTGATAACTCATGGAGAAGAAAAGAAGCACAAGCTAATGGTCAGGAGAAGAGAGATACACAGAGTCCAATGAGTAAGCCAAGGTCAGAAGCCAGGGAATCCAAAATACAAGAAGAGAGAACAATACTATATATACGTATATACGGAGAGTGACCACAAGTATAGCCAGTTTGAAAAACGAGCAAGCACTGAATGAACATTGTCTTGCTCTTTTATAGTCTGCCAGGTACTCAGCCGCTCCCACCAATGCGTAGACTATCTCTACCTTTCCATGCAAGGATGAGGGTGTGTCCCACCTCTTCTCTCCCCATATGTTAATGGGCAAACTGTGGCATATTTAATGGGCAAACTAATTGTGCCACATTTGAATGCGCAAACTGGATCTGAAATATTTTAGTTGGCACCTGATTGTGGCATATATTAATTATTAATATTAATATTTTATTTCTACATCCATACATTTTTCTGGTTATGTTGCAGTAAATAAAAACTTGGATTATTGAATAAAGGCCTCATTGCTTCATCAATCCACAATCCACATAAATATTTTAATTTACGTCACAAAGCTGTTAAATGTGTAGTGGTGGTCTGCAACTCAAATGTGATTTGGGAATGTGGTCCTCGTTATTCAGGTAATTATTCTTCCGAGAAGGAAGTGCTGTTGTAAACAGTTTTGTCACACCAACCAACATTTCACATGTCAAAAAAGGGGGACACTTCAGTACTTACTAACAGTTATAATTATAATAATTGGAATTGGGTGAGTCATGTAGAACCAAAACAAAGTTTTTTTTATTTACACACCAAACATTTTCACTCTCTAGGAAAGATGGAGAAGAGGAAAGTACAATGGGTTAATGGCCTTTCCAACTCAGGAAAACAAGGTCAGTACTGCTAAATTTGTATTGTTATCTGTACAAATTACAAATATGACACAATGTCAGGACTTGTGTATATTAAACTTGTTTTTATAAGAATAATCTAATTAGTGATTCTGAAAGTGTTGGTTACGTGGTTGCAGGATAAGCTATTGTATGATGTAATCGTTGAAATCATATATTAACAAGAAAGTGTAGAATTATATCAATGATGCATAAAGTGGGGTCAGTCAATTTGGCTCACCTACAAATGGACTGGAGTAACAAAAAATAGACACATACGCATAATTGTTCCCTTCCAAATATTGCACATGATACATTCTAGTGTGTATTTGTTTTAGAACATATTTATTTTGGCAAAAAATACAAAAAGTTTATAGCTACATATCGTAACATTTTCCATGGATTATAGTTATGTTTTCTAAAACAAAGCAGACAGGCATCTGATGTGCTTACTTTAAGCATAATTGTGTCAGAGTAGTAGCAGACCTTTAAGTTTCACATTTTATCATTGTGCAATACACTACTTATAGCTTTATCCATATTGTAAGATTTGTTAAATTATATGTTTTACATTCTCCATATTTGCTTAAATTCTGTGTTTTACATTCTTCTTATTTGTTTATGTTTGCTTTTTTTAACACTGAAATATATCTAAAAGTTGAGTTGAGACATACCTCCCAACTTCTGCCTTATCCCCAGGGACAGCATGGGTGGTGGAGTGTCAGCACCACTGTACATGTGTGGTAGAGCAGTCACTCAAACTTACAGCACTACTGCACATGTTCACATCCTGCTGAGATCTACCTCTGTTCAGAAAAGCGGAACAAAGATAGAGCTTGTTAGGAAATCAGACAGCGCCTCTAAATCAGGACTGTCCCATGCAAAGATTGGCAGGTGGGGTAACATGAATATATCGCTGATTGCATCATGTGATTAGTGTATCTAACACGACCATATGGATTAATGTAGAAATGGTGTTGGAGGCATACCTTGGGAGGTCAATTGTCAGCGCTACTGCACATGCGTGGTCATGCTGTCACTCAAGCTAACAACACTACCGCCCATGCACAGTGTCACTGGCACTTTTACCTGTCACTGCTACTGTTCATGGGCACAATGCTGACAACGAAGAATCGCATCAGGAGCAAAGATTGCGGTTCTGTATCCTAATGCTCCACCAAACCCTGTTCCGAAATTGGGACTGTCCCACACAAAGTAGGAAATTTAGGATGTATGTTGGAGGGGCTTGCATTGAAATGCTTTTTGGCCAGGAGGAACTTGAAAGTAAATTCTGAATGTGTTTTAGAGACACATATAAAAATGATCACATGTATTCAGAGATTAATGAAAAGCAATCTAACAATCGTAAAATGAAAATATTTATTTCTATACCTCGTCTAAAAAAGGAAGAATCATAAACATTTGTATGAAATCTAATTTGCTATGGACTTGTATCCTTCTCATGGCCATAGTTAAATACTTGTGCTGCGGGATAGTCAGGATGTGTACTTGCTGGCTATGTTCCATGTAACTACTCTATAAATCATATTTTGGTATGTAGGTCATTTAGGAGTGAGAATAATGGATTTTAAAGGAAGACTAAAATCCAAACTCTGTTCCACCAGGGATCAAGATGATTAATAACGTATGCTTTCAGAAATGATTTAAGAATGAAGAATAAATATGAAAAATGCATTTATTTCAATAGATAAACGTCAACTAAAAGGCCATTGTGAATTTATCTATTTATTTTGCGTCACATTTGTGAAAAAAATGGCATAGAAACCACATGCAGTTTAACAAGGAGTTCTTCATTCTCTAGACAATTGGATTGTCTTCATGTGTGACCTTTGTTTCGTATAAAAGTAATTAAACATTTTTAAAGGTACTGCAAAATTAGATTTGTCACTAAAGTAAGTGTAAATGTTGGCTTTTTTTTGTTGCTGACTGCTAAATAAAATTTAAAAATGCCTTATTCTGTAACGTGAGTCGCTGTTAAATTTCACTGTGGTGAAAGAATTTTTCAACAAAATGGTTTAGTGAGCTACAATGCTCTAAAAGCACATTTCTATTATTTATCCATATTGTAAACAAGGCCTAAAACTAGTAAACTAGTGACTAAAACTAGTAAAGGGTGTTGGTGTACCCAATCACGGTTCTGGCTTCCTTGCATCTTCTGCAATCTTGTCCCATGACTCTCTCCACTGCTCTCTTACATAACTTGATATACCAATGTAATATATATGGAGGCATGCCCATACAGTATTTGGATGGTGGAAACAAATTGAGATATTGGACTGCTCTAGAATCTTGTGAGAAATGAATTCCAATAAAAATACAGAAAAGATAGAGCTGTGTTGATGCTTTTAAACTCTCATATAAACAAAACACCCATATGCATTATGTTTGTAACAGCTGCTGCAAGCTTGAATCTATCATGGCAGTTGGCCAATAATCCACAACACAGCACCAGCTAATTTACATTTTAGTGCAATTAGAGCTAGCATAATCGTCCCGCTTCTAGGCAGCAGCACAATGAAATTTGTTGTAGAAGATTATGACATCATCTTAAACACCATGATACAAGCTTTAAACTAACATAAGGATCAGAGTATGTGGCTCCAACAGAATCCATTTTATATGAGCACATAAAATGACTACAATGGTAAGAAAAAAAGTTATATATAATTATAAAACAAATGCAATTTCCCCAAAAATATTATATCTTAAACAATTTTAATTTTATTTAGGACAATGGAAAAGATGGATATGCAAAGAGGTCTGGCTATGGCAAATTTGTCATATCATCTCTTTTGCAAATTGAAATCTGTGCTCTTCACTTAATGAGGGATGAGGCTGAGGCTTTGGAGGTCAAGTGTTGTGCAGCAGTGCGGTCATTAAAACAATTGGTGCTAGTAAACATGTACAGGAACCTGTGGATATGCAGTATGCCTTCTTTGTTGACATCGTAGACACTAGTAGAATGGCAGGAACAGCAACCATAATATACAGGGCATGAGCCAGGGCTCCACCTGTCCCCCACGCAATCCAAGAACAAAGATATAGCTCAGCACTGATAAAGTGAAGGTGAGTTTTAATCCATCAGAGGCAGCAACATTTTTACTCACCTTCACTTCATCGGCGCTGAGCTGGCTATTTTTTCTCAGACATCCAAGAATGAATTTGGAAGAGTAGGACTGATCCCTCTTTCCTACAACTACTACCTGAAAATCGGGGCATATAAACATGAATAAACTCCATGGATATCAAACTTTGCTCTGTTCAAAAATCTATAGCATTTTTGTTGTATTAACATATAATCAGTTTTCATTTTATGCCTCTTCTTTTGGAAATATAAATAACTAATTTGGCTTGTAGCACCATCTGGATGCAGATGACACCCCAAAACATGTTACCTTTTCTGACCTCTCCTTTGCCATATACTGTGACACTAAATGCTTGTTGGACATATCTACGTTGATCTTTTAAAAACAGAACTAATAATCATCTTTCCCTCAATCTCCACCCAGAGCACAGATTTACCATTACCATTATTAACTATCTTTCCAATTAAACAGGACTGTTGTTTTGCATTAATAGTTGTTCCTTTATTTCTTAGAGCCACCCAGACTACACTCACAAAGTGGTCACAAAATCCTACATTACAAAATCATGCACTGATCTTACCTGTGTAGGCCTTAGTCCTAACCTCCCCCTGTAAGGCCTTTCTTTCCTGCCTTTCCTAAAACATTTAGGTCTTCCCTTTGAAACAACAAAACACATTATAAATCATGAGTAACACTAGTATGAGAATAAACTGGCATACACCTCTTAATGTACATTCCAATTTAAATTCTGAATGGCAGCGCATAAAGAGACCTTCATTTTTGAATGCCACTCACTGAGTCCCCTCTGTTGGTAGCATTAATAAATGAAAATCTTTCTCTATGATAGCAGAGATACTGTGAGAGCCGACAGTTCATGATCAGATGGTGCGGGGCAAGTGTGCACAAGGATCCTGCTGTGCTCTGCCTACAATGTGTATCTGTAAAGATACAGGTCAGGTTTACTTGACAAAGGCAGGCACTATTTTCTAACCCCTGCTACCTCTAAGGTAATGCCACACCCATAGCTACTCCTTATGGAAATCTTACTACTGTGTTCGCTGGTATGCCAACTATACCTCTAGTAGCAGACTCTAATAGCCTGTTACAATCTGTCACACTATGCATCCAGTCAAATAGACACATTTTTGGTCCCATTGATGCAAAGGCTAATGTCTTGAAAGTCTGCTTGCTCGTCTGATCACAGTTATTGAATATGGCAGTAATAAGCAAATATCTAAAAAAAAAAAAAAGCCCCTGAAATATGTTATGTTTTGTAAATGTTTCAAAGGTATTTTTCATCATGAACAAAATGAGTTAACATAATTTAGCAAAATTTGAAAAAAAAAATGACCCGGCGCACCTATCCATTTTATAGAGAGTATATATTATAAAATACTAACTTGACTGACTTATTGATGAATGCATAATGGTTCTTTCTCCTTTGATGGCAGTAAAAGTAAATACATATGGGATACATTCAGTAAATGTTAATAGTAAATGGTATAATATAGACCAAATGAGAAATATATAGTAGCTTTATAAAATGAAATGGTATCTATGTATCCAAGTCAACAGATAAACTATACTTGAGCCGTGAATACAAAATGTAATTAAATGTTTATTTAGAAAACGATTTGACCTGCATACTGTAGTTGTCCATGAATGTGCTATGTAAGGAAGTGTATTATAATGCTGGCAAGCTCCGATATCACAAACCCTTCTCTCTGTCAGCTCCACTGATCATTTTAATTGTTTCCACAAGCTGCAAAACACTTTTTAATAACTTACAAATTGAAACTATGGCATATAAAAAATGAACACATATTATGATTAGTGAAAACAAAGTCATGTGCCATGGAAGACCTCTTTGTACTAAATGTGTTTATACATATATTTTTAAATGCATATCCATACTTGCAGTGTCAGGGCCATTTTGGGTGACTATGCGTGATGTCAAAGTGTATCCGACATTAAACCAGTGTTAAGAATAGTATGGTCCACATAGATGCCACTACATTTATTATGTAATGTAGTACTAAACTAGATTTTTAATCAGACTAGTGTTTACACAAAACTTTTGAGGTGCTCATGGAGCTAGACTAAATTTTGACTCAGACATTTCCTATTGCAGTTTATGGTATTCAATGACATGGGCTATATTAAGGTCATTAAACAAAGGCAATTATCAACTCTGTAAATGGAAAAAATCCAAACCGCATTGATTAACAATAACATGTAATGAAAAAATAAAAATATTTTATGTTAATATACAATTCCCCATACATTTGCAGCTACTTATAAACAAGTAAGCCTAGTCAATGTTTTATAAATTGTACTTTGAAATATATTGACCAAACCATTCATTTAACTTTTGGAAATGTTGTACCTTGTGACAATGGCTGTTTTAACATTTCTTGCAGTGTTTGTGTTTTAGCTGTAATTTTCCTATTTCTAATTTACAGTAACCACAAAACTTTAATTTAGTTATTTTCAGGATAATAAGGGCTTTATTTAGATACCATTATTTAAATCATATCATATAGAAATACAGCATGTTTTTAATTTTTGTTTGCAAGTTATGGGGCTATACGTAAAAATAGCGCATTGCTTTTTGCTAACATATTTAGCAGCATTAAAAATGTTACATTTTAGCCCTAACCCTAGTCCTAATGCTAACTAAAAAATAATAAAGTTTATTTTTAAGAAATTTGGGTCTGGGAGTGCTTGCAGGACATGGACAAGCTACTCATCCTGTAATTAGTCTCTCCCTGTCCCATGATTGCTGTGAGGCAGGTAGAAACTAAAAGCTGTCAAAGCAGTCAATAATTCCAAGGCACTCAGCCATGTCAGTTTTAGTCTGATCATGATTTACCAGTGGGTATACATTTAATGGATCTGCATGACATGCCATGCACATCCTTAATCACCAATGGGAGGTTTGTTTATGACGTTTCTGGCACGTCATCTGTAGCAGAGGAGTTAATAGCTTACGTGCAGAGAGTGTAAGACATCAACACAAAAGATGGATCACTGACTATTCTTGCAGAGCTTTAGTCTGCACAGAAATTTTACTTTCATGGCTTGTGGCAAAGAAATTTGCATTTGTAAAGTAAGTTTGTTGATTAATAGGCGTCTCTTACATCTGGCATATTCTTATTTCTATTGTTTACACTTTTTTGTAATAGACTGGTAAACGTATTTCAATTATCATACCACCGACAAGCATGCAATCTGTTCACAATGGCTGTTTACGAATGGCTGATTGAGTTAATGGTTGTTTTCTTTGTGCGGGAAATGAAATATAATATTATTAAAGAGAGATATTGTGAACAATGTGTCAATGTATGCATGTTTGGGATTTTTGCAGGCTTTATCTGAAATATTTCATTTTTATGTTGTTTAGCATTTTAGGATGAACACAATATAGCTATTGGGGAATTTAATATATTATGTAGTGTAACCCCTCAGGAATTTTGGGAAGGTCACCCATTCCCCTCCTGAGTAAATTACTAGCATCCTAGCGCCTCCCCCTAGGGTGCAGATTAGCTAAGCTGGCTAGGTTTCAGCTGGCCAATATTTAGAACAAGGCCTAGCTGTGAAATACTGGTTAGTGTAGTGGGAGAAAGGCTACAGGATGAAGGATCAGAAGGCAGCAGTAGCTCCTTTGGCTGAAATGGGCTGCAGCCACTTGACTTCTTTCTAACCCTGAAGCAACCACCCCATGGTCAAGGACCTACCTCCCAACAACCCCCCTCCCCCTCACCATTACATTTTTAATTATAAAGAAACAACAGGTGAAAGAGCTCTACCCATATATACATATGATAATAGTCACACAAAGGCAAAAACTATCAAGGACAACTGGTATCCATGCATTTACTTTAATTATTGGCACTAAGTTAAAATATGGGCTCCTCTAGTGCAGGTAGAAGATTCATTACTGAGATATATACTATGACTTTATATGAAGTCAGGTCACTAAACATTGGGTATAAGTTTCTATTCTCCGAATGCCATCATTAGGACAGCCAATGCACATGGATTTTGTTAGTTAACATAAACAACACTGGGGAGTACATTTCTGAGGAGATAAATGAGAGTAAGAACTTTTTTGAATATCATCTGTTATCCTGTTTAGACCATCATGGACAAGTGGATGAATAAACTCCAGGACTGTCAAATGGAATTTGAAAAACCTTCTGTGTAGGCACTAATATTGTTCATGGTGGATGTTTTACTGGACTTTGTAACAAACAAAGTTATGATGTTATATAAACCTTCACAACTACGCCACTGACACGGGTGTCATTGTATGAACATTGTAATGTGTCTACGTATACTGTAAATTCAGTGAATACAGAATGCTCAAAAATTATCTGTACGTTATGTTAATGGAATTGCAAGAAAATGCATAAAATAAGAGGAAAATGTGTTTTATAATGTGTCTGTGGTGTCTCCTACTTATGACATCACCTGTGGCTTTATATGCAAATTGCACATTTCTCATTCCAAAAATAGTTAATTTGCATAAGAAACAATCGGTGATGTCATAAACATGAGACAGCACAGACTTGTTTAAAACATATTTTTCTCCTAATGTATACATTTATTTGCAATTCTTCTAAAACAATGGAAAGATAATTTTTACTTTCATAGAACAAGCAATGTTGAGTTTGGGACACAGTGCCTTTTAACATCCAATTAAACAGTTACCAAAGTTAATCATTGAGGAACATTGGAAGTGTCCTAGTCCACAAAAATCCTAATGTGTTTACAGCTCACATGTAACAGATTTCAACAACACGGAACAAACATGTAAAGGATATTATGTGATTAAACAGTGGAGGACAGTATGTCTACCTCAAATAGTGTAAGATACATAGATTTAATGCAAAAAAAGTTAAACTTTTGCAATGCAGAGGTGATTTTTCATTATTCTTGTTTCACTAGTTTTTTTTTTACTGATCTTTTCCAGTTTGTCAGCTGACAATAAAGAAGAATAAACACCCAGGTGTTTGTTAAATTCAATCTTTCAGGTCAGCCAAAAAAATGTAAAAGGAGAATGAAATAGAGAAAAAAGAACTAGATTCTTGGAACAAACTACATATTTATTTGGCCACAAGGTTTATCATTTTAAAACTGTCTATCTGCTTGAGTAAGATTATACATTAAAAGTAACCCAGGAACCTACCCAAAGGAAAGATTTGAATGCCAACAGTGAAAATGCAAGTTTATTCAAAGACTATGTAAATGAGGCCGAGGTTTATAATACATATACATGCATGTGTGTATTTGATTTCTTATTCTGCAAAAGCTAATTTGAATTTGATGGAACTGGACTGAACCCACGCAGCAGAAATTATAGAAATAAATCTGAAAAGATAAAGCTTGAAATGAAAACCCAATATGGCAGATTACGTTGGAGACTTTTTTTTCCTGGTGATTACGAAATGGCAAGGAAAAGGGTACGTTTAATTAGAAATAACAAGATGTGGACGTAAAGGGTAGAGGATGACATTGGTAATTCATAGCTGGAGAATTACAAATAGAAAATTAATAGAAAGATATTTCTAAAAATTATATAAAAGAGATAATATAAATCTAAGGAGAGCAGTACTTAGGCAGGGGGTCCACCTCAAAAGGTGTTGGATATTTACCAAAGTCATCAGATTACATATGCTCAACTCTCCAACTTTAAGTAGGAGACAGTTTGTCCCATCAAATTCCGGTCTCTCCCTGGCCTAAAAAAAATTACTATGCACAGTGCATGGCAGTATTGCACAGGCAGCATTACATTTAAACAGTGTATATCTGAGAGACATACACAGCCTAAATGCTGGTAAATTATCTCCAGACACCTGGTCATGGGCAACATATCCTCTCCAACCATTCATAGGTACAGAAGGGATTTCCTGGTGGGAGGCACATCTTAGTAACTGATTAATTAAATAAAAAAAAACCTGTGTAAAGCTCTACTGGGCAAGGTCATAGTTCCACCACACCTGGAATCTGAGCTTTTCTGAGCTTTGCATGTTCCTGAGTTGAGCCAAGTCCTGAACCCCTGCTACTGAGTGGACCTTCATCTTGGCTGGGAATCTGTATGTGTGATTACTTCTGTTCCTCTGATCTTTGTTTTTGCTTTCTCAAATAGGTTATCCAGCAAAGCTGAAGTGCTGGTCAGCAGAAGTGCTGGTTGGGCGCCCGGAAGTCTACCCGGATTACCTACTCTAAACAACCTACTACTTCTCCATCCCTGCTGTTTGAGTTTCTAGGGCAGTGCAAGAGGGGGTCACGTGTCCGCCCTAGAAATTAAAACAGGCCCACTACAGCAGTCCATGCTCCTGGTATGTAGCCTGGAGATCAATACTGCCAGATCACATATCTCTGCCCCATTAGATTCTGCCTCTTTTTTGTCCCAGGACACCTGGAGCAAAAGTTGGTAAGTATGCTATCTATCTATATATTTATCTATCTATCTATCTATCTATCTATCTATCTATCTATCTATCTATCTATCGTTTACTTAAAAGATGTCATATGCTTTACTCTTTAATGTGTAGGCAATCTCAAGATGCTGTGTGACAGGCAATGGCTGGATTTTAACACGTGGACTATACACTTAAGGTGAGGTGCAGATGAGTTGAAGTAAGATGAGTATTTCATCTCACTATACTTGATAGTCTTCAAGATTTAACAATGCATCTGTCAGGGCCAACTCTGTTCTCCTTGCAGGTGGTGCTCTTTATAAATGCATGGTTAAAAGGGAACTGAAGGTTTCTACTCAATATGCACCGATCAGTTCCAAACTGGATTCGGATCGGGCATATTAGCCAGCGGTGTCAGTCAATCAGATGTCATCAATCCCAGCTTTACCACTGGCTGTATTTTTATGGCAGCACACATTTTTTTTTATAGAATAGGTGGATTTTTAAAAAAAAAATTTCGGTGGCCCCTTTCCCTGGGCCAAAGATGAGAACTTGGACGCATCTTAGATCGGCACAATAATAGGTAATTATGTTACTCACAGGGCACCCTTTGGATGATTTTTTTCAGGTGACTCATCCTCCCCTACCTGGGCAAGGTATATGCGTCTCCCAGCCCCTCAGATTCCAAAATAAATAAAATTAGTGCCCCGCTCTGTTACACATATGAAGGGATCAGGGCAGATAGCTTTGACCCCCTGCTATAAGAAATGGGGCTGGTAGCTAGGAAAGCCCCTTATAAAACACTGGAAGCCTTTTCACTGGTCTCCAGCTGCGGTCAGGTTAGGAGGGCCAGGGCTACTAACTCTGGCCCTCCAGTGTGTTTTATATAGGGCTTGCCCAGCTACCAGACCCATTTATTATAGCTGAAAGTAAGAGCTACCTGCCATGATCCCCCCATATGTGTAATGTTTTTAATATGGTCCCCATGATTATTTCAGGAGCCCCACCGGGGCAATTTATTATTATTATTTTTCATTTCAGGAGGAATTCAGCTATTTTCATAACAGCCAAATTCCTACGGAAATGAGTCTCTACCATCCAATAGAAGTCTATGGGGATGATAGAGGTACTTTTCAGTTCAGTTCCGGGCTGCTTTCAGTATCAGATATCTCCCCAATGTGCCCCCATTTCGGCCCTGAAGTTCGGCACATGTTGAATAGCGTGATATGTTTAATTGAAAGATTGCATCATATGTAGACATTTTAAATAGAAATGCTCATATAAATGCTTAAATAAAAATACATGATCCATTGAGCCATTTTTGCACCATATAGCGCTATCTGCGCACAGACATGTTATATAGAATCATGGGTCTGATAGGTCGTATGAAGAAAGATGTGACCCATCCAACTCAAGTTTCTGAAATGATCATCTTACTTCAACTCACCAGCACCTGATCTTTAGTAGGGATGCACCTCATTCCTGCATGTTGTCTGTCAATCCACTTCAAACAATTAACACAAATATGATATGAATAATAATAAAATAAAAATGTAAAAGGACATCATGAAAAAAAAAACATATTAGAACTCCTGCACCAAAGAATGTCTTTAACACATTCTGTAGTTGATATGTACATTTGTTTAACCTTTTTTAGCTTTAGAGGGGACAGTTCTGTTTATGTTTTTTTTTTTTTCTTATTTGCATTTTTTTTTACATTTTGGTACAATACCATAACATAATATAAAATAATGATATTGTATAATCTAATATAAAATAACATATTACATATATTTTCACCTGATATAATATCACATTAACCATACTGCTAGGCTCCAGCAAGTACATTAAACTCAAATAAATTGAATTTACCTAGTATTTAGTTTTATCATAATCTTGTACACGAACTGGATTATCAGGTTATCATATATTGGTAGTAGTAATAAATACAATATAAAAATGTTTTGCAGATTTAACTAAATTACTTTTTCATAATGTTAAAATAAACTAAGCAGAGAATGTAATATATATATATATATATATATATATATATATATATATATATATATATATATATATTCCACATGCAGTGTGCTGAATTAATTAAGTCTACTGGGTGAAACAATTTAATGGAGCAAAAATAATACTAATTAAATTATTAGAATCTTGATTGCAAGAAGTAATTAAGAATGCTGACATTATGCAACAAGAATGAATGCTATAAACAGAGGGGGAAATGTATTTATTAAATATGCTGTTTTTGTCCTGACCTTTGATAATCATACACCTGCCGGAGTTGTCTGCTAATGGATTTTCGGTGAATGACAACCTCATAGACACTTGCTGAATGAAAAGCCAGGAATGAATCTGACTCCTTTGATTTCACTATTGATTGGAAACATATTTAAAGGTTATGTTGAAAAAGTTCCAATTTCTAAAAATATGAACTCGGTTAACTTCGACATGCAAGCATATCTGACAGGAAAATGTTTATCTCTATTTATCAAATATAGAAAGAAAAAAAAAGCCAAATAATTGCCTACCTTGTGTGCATGAGGAAACGGTTTAGTTACAACAGATGTTTTGCCTGTAAGTTTCACTACATTGAAAACCATCTTGGATATTCCTACTTTTTGTTACATTTACCATGGCAATAACTACTAGAGAGCTCAGCCAACCAATGTTTACTTCCTAATCCAAGCCCTCTCTGTGTTCTCAGCTCAGTCTCTCAATGATAGACTGTGATGATTATTGTATCGTCAACACAAATCAGAGTCACTAAAAGGTCAGGAGAGTTTATAAACAGTATTAATGTTATTGATGTTAAGCAAGTGGCCTATGGCATGCATTATAGATGAAACTAAAGACACAGGGGACCATTCACTAAAATGGAGCTGACAAAAGAATTGCTAAAATCAGACATTAAGCTCATAGCTGAGTTTGAAATATTTTCCAACTTGTCTATCTTTCCAAAAAATATCTGATTTTTGCTGTTCTCTTGTCCGTTTAAGGTTACTTAATAGTCCCCACTGGGTGGGCGAGACTTAGCTAAGGTGATACATTGTGTTCAGTCCCATTTGTGAGGTTCTGTTCCACTGAGCTCTACCTCTGTACTACTTTTTGGGACAGCGGTAGAGCTTGGCAGGACAGCAGCATTCGGGACTCCAATACAGCAGTCCAGATCTAATTCTCCTGTGAATGCGAATCCAGAGAATGCAAGAATGCATACTGCGCTGCCAGTTTGAGTGATAGCACTAGAGTGCTTCGGCACTAGCTCAGACATTTGACCTCCCATGCTCCACCCCACGGCATCCTGAGTTGCTAGGAGAAGACGTTGGGCATAATGATAACGCGCATCATTCAGCTGTTTTTTTTTTTTTTACAAGCACAAGATGAGAGGGGGTGTAGCAGTTACTCTACATTAACCTTCCTTGCCAATTATAGTTTGTACTATATCACCTTACCCCCAGGGCACTACTTACTCTGCTCACTTTATCACATACAGGTACATTGTATTAAAGTATCAAAGTGTTTATGTTCAGCATAATTATACGTGAAAAACTGCTAACTGTTTTGTCTATATCATACCTGTGACTTTAAGTTTGTTGATATATAATTTTAAAATTTGCAGTGTATAAGTCATGATGATTTGAAACAATAAAAATTATACATTAAAAAAAAACCATTTATTTCTCTTATTTTATGCATTTGATGCAATTTCTGCTAATACAATGCACCGATCATGTTTCATTCTCTACATTCACAGTATAAGCATTATGTTAAGGTTGACAGAGTTCCTTTAAGTACATTTGATTCAGAGACCCCCCACCCCCCCACCCCCCAAGTTATGAATATAGAAATCATTAAAATACACCCATGTGAAACAGAATGGCAGTTTGTTGCAATCATTTCCCACCCCTTACTCTTATGCTCAGGAGAGCTCTCTAAAAGAGTGTAAAAGATGTTACATTAGGAATGCTAACTCTCTAACAATAGTTTGAGAGCTTTTTTTGCTATTTTGTATAGTAAATCTTCTCAAAAGCCCACAAGGAGTGACAAATAGGTAACAATTATTGTAAAATAAAATGGTGTAACTGGTTGACTGAGAATGGCAAATAATATTAAACACCTAAAAATACTTTCCACAGGGTTATTATAAATAAATGTGTTTAAAGTGTCTTGGATAGTCAGTGCTGCTTTCTACTTCATGCTTGTATTTCTTTGTCTGTGGTTCAGTGGAGTTTCTGAATTACATTAAAGTAGAAAGCAAGAGTATCTGTACATTCATCTTCCTGAGTCAAGTAATAATAGCCATTGGATTAAGGAAGCCTGTAATGTACAAACTACTCACTATACTGGATTAGGTCTAATCTCCTTTCAACATTCCCTCGCTTCATTTATCCATAGCTGTTTCTAAATCTTCAATTTCTTTGCAAAGCTTTTGACTCTCATGAATATAGTACATTGTACAGTTCTAGGTACTTCAAATATATAATTTCACATATTTGTAGGGGAGAGAATAGAATCATAATGTGTATTTGGGCCTAAAGAAACAGGCTTTCCACTGTTTGTTCCATCTGTTCTCCTACACAGCATTATGTGCATACCTGGAAACTTGCAACCTGGATAATCTAGATGTGACAGTTACTTGTTGGGCCTCTGGGCAGGGTTGTAAGATATACTATTTCATCTCTAACTGTTACATTGTTACTTTTTGTATGTAGAATGCAGAGAAAGACGATTAATTAACCTAAGGGAACCCCCTTGTTTAGTTACCATATTTCCCCGATTCTAAGACACCATTGTTCGTAAGGCGTACCTGCCTTTTTCATACATGTGTGTTATCAGACCCAGTTCCGTCATCTCTGCCAATGCAAGTAGGGTCAAATCTATGTGGATTGATTTGACACCTATGATTAAGCGTGGCAACACGCGAAAAGCGTAAGGTGGTCTTCCTTACCCCAGTTTTAGTCCGTGCGCTGTTACCTTTGATTCTGTTTTTTATGGACTAAATAAAGCACTTTTTTGATCAATTACCTTTTTAGAGTGGAGTGCACAATCTGTCTTCTTTCTCTTAATTACAACGTTTGATCAACGTGTGGAGCCTTAAGGGTAAACTAATTTGCCCACAACGAGCAAAAGTGCCATCGCCACCTCCCTAGACAGTGCACAACGGAAGATGGTCACTCACAAACACTGGCAACCCAGATGAGCCACACAAAAAACCCAATCGGTATTTTGCACAGTGATTAGAATCCATGGATACAAAACAGCACGTGAAAGAAATCCTAATGTGTGCTATCTCCATCATGCTGGAGGGGTAATGTAATTAGTTTGCTACTGATGTTATCTGCCACTGCCTATGTACATGTCCAAAGTTTGGGTGACCGCCTAGTATATGGACTGTATTTCAGTGGGGATCTTATTATTGCACCTAGAATTCAATGCAGTGTAGATAACCAGGATAAGTTAAAAGGAAAGTGTTTTGATTATCTCTGGCCAAATCTAAGCCCTCACTTTTCAAAGGTGTTAAAAATCCGAAAATACGGTAATTGATTCCCAATGAAATTCTGATCTCTGCAGGAGTATATGTGGTGGCAAACTCTTCTGAGCAGAATAGGTGGTGCTTAGATATACCTATTTCTGCCAGACTCCATCTACTTTTTTGGAGAGGTAACATCTCCTACCACCCAGAACACAGAATAGGGGGAAATAGGGGGAAATCCCACTTACATTTACATGTGAATAGCACATACATTTATACAAAGAAAAATCAATATGTACACATAATGCATGTTATTTGGTGTAAAAGGGTTAAAATATGGATCACAGCAAAACTCAAAGCCGTAATAGGAAAAGTAACAAAAAATGCCAACTTACATTTCCTTGCGATAGCTAGCTAGCTATATAGATGATAGATGGATAGATAGATAGATAGATAGATAGATAGATAGATAGATAGATAGATAGATAGATAGATAGATAGAGTACAATGATATTTGTATAAATATTTTTTTCTCAGCAGGATCCACAAACGCAAAGCAACTTCTCTAAGCCCTCCAAATCAGACAAAATATAAGTCTAATTCTTTATAGAATCAGTATATTGCTTATATACATAATTTAAAGTAGGTTATAGGTATAAAGTAAAATAGATGGAAAATAGAACTGGCAGAGAGTTTTTTGTTGATCTTCTATGACAAATTTGAGGCCTCTAGCTCAATACTGGAGTTTATTAAACCACCAATCTTGGCAGGTTAATGGAGTTTAGAGTTATGAAACAGAGAGATTTCTGTGATTAACACAGGGACTATAAAATCCTTATTCAGTTCTGGTTCTGCACTGTGAGCTTGTGTGAATATTAAATTTCAGGACAGTGTATTTGTTCACTATAGGCATAGCTTGTAACAGACATGGATGGTGATCATTGATTATAATTATACAAAATACAAAAATCCAGAGCCCATTCAATCTAAAAGTTTAATTTGTTGTTACTTTAATAATGCATGTGCAATAATGGTCTATGGGACATTTTGTAAAATCTAATGGTAAATATATCACTAGTAACTTAGTTTTTAATGCAATGGTAAAATTAACTTTTAATTAAGCAGAAGTGGCATTTAATTAATTGTAAAGGGCATAGCACAAGTACATAAAGATGTAGATGTGACGTAACACATGAATTTTGAAGGAAAGTTTCTACCGTTGTTAATAAATCTGTCAAACATGTTGTCCCTTCACTTTGTAATCACTACTATATATTCTTTAATATTTCATTTACTTAAAAATAATCCTGGAATGGTTAGAGTTAGGACCCACCTAGGGGGGTCTGCCTTGACGTTGGCAGGTGGGCTCATCCTCTCATGGCCATTGGAGGTAACTAAAAACCTCCATTTGTTTTAAATACATAGGGATAAAGGAGAGAGCGCAGGTAACTTGTTTTTCTTTTGTTTTTACTTTATATTGGGGCTGATGTGTACTGTAGTCATTGCAGCCGCCCAGTGATGGGAGTGAGCGCAGGACTTTTCTTTCCGTATTTAAAAATAATCCTGGCACAGAGGTTCTTTAATCAGGTAGGAGTTATTCGAATTTCTTTCTTCTTCATGAAAAAACATCTTTGGTGCCAACAAAACGACATGGTGGTCCTACGTTCTGGCCGATACAAGTAAAATTAATGGGTAATTCATGGAATAATAATTGCAATAACCTGTGCTATTTTATTTATTGTTGGAATACATCTAGACTTGTTAGATTGCACAGCAGGGCACCATTTTTTAAAATAAGAAATAGAAAAAGACAAGTAGAAACTTGTGCAACATTTGCACAGGTTTGCAACAGATAAAAATATAGCTTAACTGTACTCCTGTTTTTTTTTTTAAATGATCGCATTATTGTGGAATTACTCAATGCAAACGGTTGCAGACTTATAGTGAGTATAATTATAGTACCCTGCCAAGAATCAATTAACACAAGTGGGATGATTGTTCTGTCTCTAATTATATACCTGTTAGAAATGGCTGAATCTGTCAAAGCGGATTTTGTCATTTTGAAAAAAATTGCTTTTGTTATTACCATTAATTGGTTAAATACCAACAGATTGAAAAATGCAGTAGGAACAATTAAAAACATGATGGAAGATGCCCAAGAAAATGAAGCCTGCCCGAGTGTTCACAATACATAGGCGATAGGGCATATTAAATGAAATCACTTCCTTTAATGTGCTTCTGGGATAGCACAGATACTGGGATCCTTTAAATAGCTGGGCTTAGAAGGAATGGTAAAAGGCAATGGATGGGATACTCAGAGTATGAAGAGTAAGAATGGGATATGGGAAAGGAAACCATTAGAAAACAAAGAACATCTCATTTCAGAGGCAAAGGGCAGTTATTTGAATAATATATTAATAGAGGAAAGCTACCTGAATCAAGCCCTAAGTGCAGGGACAGAATCCACAATCCAGGAAGCTAGGCTAGAAACTGTAATGATTCCAAGCTGAGTACAAGACAAGGAATTTGGCCGATGGAAAGCAGATATATTAGTAGGCAGCATAACGAGGTCAAAGGCAAGCCAAAGGGTCGGCAGCAGATGAGGATACATCTCAGGCAACAGGTAAGGTGAGTACCCAGTCACTAAATGTTGCTGCACTAGAATGTAGAAGGTGCTGGTTCATAGAATTACATGTGTGCTGGAAAATCCAGCAGAGCCAAAGCAGAACTTCCAGCACACTTATATGCGTGTATCTGACCCCATAGGACCATGTGTTTTAGCTTGTGCTATTACTTCCTGCAGACATATCTATATGCATAAACACTGCAAAGCGTTTAACATTTTCTGCTAAATGTCAAGAAATTGCTGTATTTCCACATTCATGTTAATATTGAATTAAACAATAGAAGGATAACTTGTAGCCAACATTTTGTAAATAATATATAACAATCACATGTGGAATAACCAGAAACAAACAACAAATAAATAAGATTAAAAGGCAAAAGCAAAGGTCAAAAGGGCAGAACCAGAGAACAGAAAATGTCATTTAGGGAACAATAAAGTTTTGTCAAACTATGTTCCGAGGTTACATCATCTAATGGCAACCCAGTGCTTGCATATAAGTCATGTACTGCAGGGATCCCTAATTTGATGATTTTACATTTGCCCACAATATTAAAACAACTATATTTATTAAATACATGTTTTAATAAGTAAATAAATGCAATAATACTTAAAAGATAAATGCACAGTTCCCTATATTGTATTTCTAAATAACTGGTGAAGATAAAGAAACTGCTGCTGCAAGATGCCTCTATAAATCAAAATGCCCAAGAATGGATAAATGAAAAATAATCTCTGCATCTTTTTATGAAGTATACATTTGAACAAACAAGCAAAGCCCCTGTATTTGTGAGTGTTACTAAAACCACGCCAGATAGTACTCAATTAGTGTTCATTTCACCACAGCCAGTTAGTAATAAATCGCATTGTGCTTACATTTTGAGTCTGGTTAATACCTACTTTTGTTCACTGTTGTTGTAAATAAATAAAACAATAATGTCATGCTGCTCCTCTTTTACTGATTACGTGACCAACTCAACTTGGGATGCCCCTCAGGGCCACTTTATCCAATGGGCAATGTGGGCATTTACCCAGGGCCCACCACCAAAGGAGGCCCACAGCCAGGTTGAGATTTTTCCCAATTGGAGAAAGTAAAACTGGAAAAAAAGCTTAGGGGGATGTAAGAGAGAGTGGTAATAGGCAGGATGAAGAGGGCAATTGCCCAGGGTTCAATTTAAAAGGAAATTGGGTGTGGAGGTAAATTTGTTCAGGGGTTATATATTTTTTCTTCCATCAATATCAATGTATTATAAAAAGCAACTATTTATAAATATAGATGAGATTAAGATGAGCAGGGCCCACTATTGAGAGCTGGATTGGATTTTTTGTAAATATGGCGTAAATATAGCTCTTCCAGCACATCATTTAAAATATAATTGTTTTATTTTGGTAACTATTTACTAAAAGTGATATACAACTATCAGGTATTACTAGATGAGCAGGAAAATATTCTCCAACTTTCCTATCTTTCAAATGTCATTGTTAATTACTCATGTTTACAGTTCACGTTTAATACATAGTCCAAATGCCAAAATAATGGTCAGCATTGTTCATTTTGAAAACTGTCACAATTTTTTTATACTCAATGGGGAAAATAATAGCAAATGAAAATAAGTGAGCCATCCAAGTATTAAGCTTAGCCATTTGATATGTATTTTATTGTGAAAATCATATTGTGAAACACTGAAAGAAAAACACTAGTATTCGAGACTGTATAAAGTGAAAATGAACTACATCTGTGTAGATTTAAAATTAAGCAACTGTAGATTATTACTTTTGGCAGACATAATATTTAGTTTTATAGTTTTGAGTGGCTACAGACAAATTGTGTTTCCCAAGTCATTCAATGGACTTTACTCACATAATGTGGCCCTCTAGTGTTTTATTAACTTTCTACATAGAAGGAAACTTTCAATTGTTAACACCTTCGAGACAAAGGACGTGCCAGGCACGTCCTGGGAGAAACTCCCTTAACGACAACGCGGTGAATCAAGCGGTTTTCGCGATCAACGATCGCGAAAACCGCTTTAACGGTGCTGGTCTATTGCCTCGACAATAGCCAGCACCGAAATTTCTATTTTGGGGCACCCACGATCGCCCCACGGAGCGATCGTGGGGAGCATGCTGCTCCGTCAATATGGCTATGCCCTCTGCCGGTCTGAGCTTCGGAAGTGAAAGTAACTTCACTTCCGTCGCTCTGAATATGCTACTTGGCTGCCCCTAGTGGTAGTTAAGTAGCATTCCAATGGAAAATATTTAAAATACATATTTAATTAATTAAAAACAGGTTATATAGCTATATTAGCCTATAGGGTTATCATTTAATATTTTTTAGCATAAGGGATAGGGTTAAAATTAAATTAAAATTAAAAAAATATATAATATATAATAAGGATTAGAGTTGGGGTTAAATTTAGTGTTAGGGTTACATTTTGGGTTCGGGTTGGGGTCAAAAGGTCAATATAGGAAAAAACCAAAAACCACTATTTTTGGTTTTTGCCCCATAACTCGCAAAAAAATACCGAAAAATATGGAAACATGCATATTTTTGAACTCGGGACAACATTTAGAAACTATTTAGACGGGGTATTTTTTAATGATTTTATTTGTATAAATTATATTTTAGGTCAAAGATAGAAAAAGTGGGTTTTTTTAAATTTTTCATTATATTTTATTATTTTTTTTGTAGTCAATTATAAGATATGAGGAACATAATGGTATCTAATGAAAGCCCTTCTTATGACGATAAAAACAACACATAATTTGTGTTGGTACTGTATGTGAGAAAGAAAAAAATTGCATCTAAACACAAACACCCTAGAAATGTCAAAACAGCCATTGTCACCAAGGGAAAGTCAAGGTGAAAATGTCTGGTCACTAAGGGGTTAATTACTGTGCCATTTCTTTGGTGTACGCTGGCATGCATCTTTATAGAGCGGATGGCTGCACGCATGTATTGAAGGAATCAGAGTGGTCACTTGTCACTTGCAAGTGTTTGGGGTCTGACGGATGATAAGAGACCCTCTATTGAACATATTTAAAACAAGGTATTATCACTGTGTTAGTAATAGTAAGTGGTAGGCAGCTCACTATACAGTGAACCAGGAAAACTGCCAGTCATAGGATGAAATGACTTCATTTTTAAATAGTAAATTCTATTATATACTCATATTGGGGACACTGGACGTTTCTATGTAAGTGAAAATAACTTTGTAATGGCTCTTTAATCAACCTAAATGAATAAGTATGTTATTTATATGTTCAAATGCCCCTTTAGATTTCGGTTGATTACTTCCTTATGTTTATATTACTCATTGGAATACTTTTCAAGCTACAAAAAATAAGCAGGAACCAAGTAGTCTACTTGTCAAAGATTCCTCTTTGATATTAGACATCTTCCAGTATTATTTTAATCACTAAATCACAGTTGCCTCAGCTTAATGCATACGTTCAGCATAATAACATACACTTTTTTTTTACTGTGCATGTAGAGGTTAAAAAATTATTAAACATGATCTATACATTGTGGTAGCAAAATTGCAAGCAAATGCCTAAATTATGAGAATATTTTTTTTTAAATGTGAATGTAGAGTCTCCGGTTTATGACATCTCTGTCCTGATTTGCAAATTAAACCTTTCCCATTAAAAAAATGTTCATCTGCATATCAGACCACAGGTGATGTCATAAACAGGAGACACCACAGCCAATTTAAAACAGAATTTTCTCCTAATTTAGACATTTGTATGCAACTTTGCTAACATAGAAATATAGAATGTGTTGCCAGATAAATAACCATTTGGTCCATCTAGTCTGCCCAAGTTTCTAAATACTTTTTATCTTATATCTAGGATAGCCTTGTGTCTATCCCACGCATGCTTAACATCCTTGACTGTGTTTACCTCTACCACTTCCACTGGAAGGCTATTCCATACATCCACTACCCTCTTAGTAAAGTAATATTTCCTGATATTACTTTTAAATTGTTGCCCATCTAATTTAAGACTATGTCCTCTAGTTGTGGTAGTTTTTCTTATTTTAAATTTACTCTCTTCCTTTACTGTGTTGAGTCCCTTTATATTCAAACCTACACAATGTATAGGTAATTTTCAAACATTTTTTATTTTCTACATTTAAAGTAAAAACAATGTTCAGCTGATACAGCCCCTTAAAGTTATTGTGATCTTGCCAGTGGAAACCAGTGAACACCCTAATCATGTTATATTTAATTAACAAAACATAAAGTTAATTAAATGTAGTTGTTCAGTAAGCACTGTTTTAGCAGTTTAGCTACAAACACTATTTTCTAGTACTTGTTACAAATACAGTATACAGTAATTTAGTAATTGCTACAATGACATTATGCTGCCAGGTTGCATGGAAAAGTATAGGTTTTTTTTTGTTTTTTTTTAAGATTTAAAGTTGAATAAACCTGCTTCTATTTATTATATTTTTTTTTTTCATACATTAATGTTTGTCTGAAAAATCATGCAGCACATTCATGTTGTTCATTGATATAGAATATCTGTTGTTAATTATAAATTAATTATTAGTAACTATGTTCAGGAGGCCTGTAACACATTATTCTCTGTTCATTAATCTCTGTCTGGTTTCTCATTGGAACAGAAAGACTAAATTAGTGTTATATAAATTACTTTCAAATGATTTGGATATTTATAATATTTATACAGATGGTCCTTATCAATCATGATATATCCAATTCTACTCCACTGTGAGTTATTAGTGGAATGTACTGTATCTCAGTCAAATTTAAGCGTGCAATATAAATTGACAATATTGTTTTGAACATGTAGCCATGAAAAATTAAAGATACACATACATATAATACAGATAGCAGAACATAGAGGGCTATGTATGTTAGTATAGCATTCATATTTATTTAGTGCTTCTCCAAGAAGAAATGCAATTGCCATTTGGAGTAAAGAATTTTTTTCCCCATTGACAGCAGAATTCAAAAGTACTAAAAATATATATTTTTTGCCTCCTTTTTATATCAACAGTGGTAAACAAAGACTAGGAAAAGGGTTGCTCTAGAGCTGGGGTGGGGAACCTGCCAGATGTTGCAGGACTACATTTCCCATACTTCTGCCAACCTCTTAGCATGAAAGAGCATTATGGGAGATGTAGTTCATCAGCAGATGGAGGGCCGCAGGTTTCCCACCCCTGTTCTAGAGGGACGCAAGTCTTTTTTAAACCTAAAACTAGGTAGATACACTTTTTTCACATTATTTAAAAATGTCTATTTATTAGTATAATAGTATTATTAAATTATTACTAGCCATTGTTAAAGAAACAATTAGATTGAAAAAAACATTAAAAATGGGAAAAAAAGTGCTTGTAATCTAAATGAAATGAGAACAGTTACATATAATTCTGGCAATATATTGATCAATAATAAAAAGTCTTTGGTTAATAGAAGTATTGGAGTGCGCCAAATAACAGAAACACCACACGAAAAAAGGCTGTTGCTTAGAAGTAAATAATAATTACAAATGCTGTTTAAAAAGTGTGTCATATTAGGATGATTGCCAATTATTTTCTATTTATCAGATATAAGAAGTCTCACAATAAGCACTCGAATATGTCAGTAGGCAACTAACAGACTTCCAGAGGGGCCAAATATTGGGTGTGGAGAACAGTATTCTGACTGATCATGCACCAATCATGGATTTTCAACAGAAATTAGGACAGAAATGAAATGGAAAGAAGTTGCAGCTACATAGCTACAGCACTGAAACACTCAGTCAGCCATATTCCAGTGTTTGCAGTCAAGGAGTAATACGTATTGCCATATCGGTGTGTGAAAGTTTTGCTGCAGCTTGTGATAGACTCACTATGTGGTGTTTTACATCCTAGTAAATGGCACAGTATTCTGTATTCTAGCAGATGCCATTAGACAAAACCCAAACTACAAAGTTGTTGTATAATATTTCTAAGAGGTGATTTAACATGTTGCTACAAAATGATCTAGTTTAAAGAAAGATTGTTGTATGCCCCTCCCAGTACGTGATTACTGATAAAATAAATGTCCACAAGTGAAAACACCAAAGTTATGCTGCTCTAACAATAGACAAAATGTGTTATTATAGAGCAGTTTCTTACACTAAAAGTTTTAGTCATGTTTTTTGTCATTCTCAAAAGCAGGAAAAGAAAGCCAATGACAATATAAGCATTCACAACTGTTCCTCTCTCTTTTTTTTTAGTCTGAGAGTACTCACCTATTATGAGCAATGGACAGTATGGGCAAGTACTAACACCTTAAATTAAATAATATAGCAGATTATCAAAAATTTGATCACTCCAAATGAAACAGTGATCATTGAGATATTTAGCAGACAACATCTGCTTACATTTCTGGCACTGTTTTAGTTAATTATACTACTAAGTATAGTTATTGCCAAAATATGTTTGTCTACATTGTTACTTTACAGTGTCCAAAAAGATAAATAAATTAAAAGGAATTCGGCAAGTAAACTGATTGATATTTCTTTGCCAATACTGTGACAAGAAGAAGGTTGTCGAAAATAATCATGTTTATTTTACAGTAAAAAGAAACATGTATTTGAATTCTGCAGTGGTACACTGGTTTCTGAAAGGTCGCAGCAATATAAATATACAATGCTGTAAATCATCTGTCCAATAAAACTGGAAGCATATGTATATCCCCTGATTTTAAGCATAATTTAACATGAAAGCATGCTTAATTTAGGATGAGTAAAATGATAAGCAATCACCATGCTTATGTTAGATCAATTCCAAGATTACTTAAAACTATTATTTCTATTTTCACATTTCACTTTAAGACATCTAACATCATTATTATACTTATAATTAGACATTACATCACATACAAAGTAGCTAAAGTATACAGGATCGACACTGGTTCTGTATTTTCTTGTAGCGTGCAAATATGATAGTGATTTTGGAACAGATATGAGTGGTTTGAAATAACAAATATTTTGCCAAAATGCCACACATTTTTTTCTAGAAACATGTATTTATACAGTGTTTTACCAGGAAGTATACATTGAGATTTCTCCATCCAGAATGGTATTAAAGAATTTCACCATTATAGAAAACACATATATATCTACATACATATTTATACAGGAAGTTGGGGAGAGGTCATACAAGGTATACAATTATACAAGTGAGGATTGGCATGTTTTGTTCCGGGGGGTAGCAAAAACGAATTTAGTGGCCCATGGTGCAACTACATCAGTCTAGCCATTATCATTAAAGATAGACACAGATAGACAAAGGCATTGACTGACAAAGTAGAGCAATTAATAGAAAGACAAGACAAGTATATAGAAAAGTAGAAATTACTATGCTGCGGGGCATTTAGAAGTGCAAACTGGTCAAGCCCCAGCCCATTTAGTCATGTTAAAGGGTAGCCTGGGGGCAACAGCCCTACTACTCCCCTTGCAAACTCTCCCCTGCAATTATTCATACAAATAAATAGAAAAAACAACAATACGCACACATAGCATATATCGAAGGTTGTAACCTAATAACAGCATTGGGTGTTCTTGTTTTGGATTGTGGATTCTTTTTTTTAGAAATCAGGCGACACTCACTTTCATGAATTTTAGCCTAGTGGATGATTTGACGGTATCTGGGAGGGTTTGAGAATATAATATGTGTGGGGTCTAAGAGTGAGCATGCTGCTTGGGTAGAGGAAGGCCCTTTCCAGAGAAGTGGTTGTGCACTAAGCAAGCTAGGTGGAGAGTGCGCCTGGAGGAAAGCACCAGACAGTTAGTTTTTAAATATTTTCACAGTGATGCATGTTATAGTTGCACTGGAGGAAAAATCGAGTGTTAAGTTTACCGAGATGGGTCTGTTGTGCAGAATTGTAAACTACATCCCATAGTCTATGATCAGCATTAACATTTGCTGTACAATGAATTTCCTTACAGGGGGATGTAGAGTAGATTTGTTCCTATATCCTAGGATATAGCTTTGATGATAGCTTAACGATATGGAAACCGAAAGATAAATAGGGATCTAGCCACATACCAAGATACTTAGAATATGTGTCAGGTTATAACACAATTTGGTCTTGATGTTTCTTTGTTTAGTTTAGCTTTTGTCTCAAACAACATGGGCACATTTTTTTTTCACAGTTGAGGAATATTTTGTTGCTAGTGATCCACATTTCAACATTAGAAAACTGATCCTGTAGCACAACTTCTTCTTGTGATAGTTTTGTCCTGCTCCTATAAATGATGGTATAATTAGCATACATATGCACATTTGACATATTGTACACCAAGGGTAGACAATTTATAAGTAATGTGAACAGCAGGGGCCTAAGGCACTCCACACATATCAAGCAATGGAAGGGAACAAACCACCTGAGTTACTGTTCATGTATACAATAGTATTTCATACTATACTATAGAATGTATAATATCATCATTCTGATCAATATCATGAACATCAGAAGCCGCAACAGATGGTAAGAGAAGCCTAAATTAAAGGCAATCGAGGTTCATGCTTTTATGTTAAGACAAGAGACTCTAATGGAGACATTAACCACAGCAGGGTCACTTAGCTAAAGTACAATTGGACCAAAAAAATATGATAAGGAAAATGATGACCACCCTTTAATATCAAATGTATGTCCAATTCAATTCTTGAATAGCAAGGATCATGTAAGATGAATCAATATCTGACTCTTCTTTTAGCATACAGCATTAGGTTTTCATTCTTCGGATTTTACTTCTATTATAGATGTACAGGTGAAAGTGGCAATGGTCCTAGAATGGGTATAACAATGGCATTAATTTTTATAAAGACACATACCATGTTATTCTCCTGCCAGTAGCCTCCAGGCAAATGCACGTTTTGGTTGCCAACTGTCATTTACTGCTAGTGCAGTGAGAGACTCACTCACTTTGTAGAGCTCTGCCTTATAATACTCTTAGCCTTAGCTGCTACGCATTATATTTTGCATCAGAACTGTATTTAGACAATGGAAGAACTTAGTCTCATTATTCTTTAGCAACTTTCCACATTCTCTGAGTGCTCAATGACCTATTGTCACAGTGGACTAAATACCTACTTTCTATAAAAGCACTATTATCTTGAGAGCTCATATTCATTCAAGATCAGATTACTTCTGCCTGCTTTGCATTATGAAACATTTACGTTAGTAGCAATGCTGAAGAAACTACATGAATGAAAAGGATTATTTCAAGTAATTAAAACATCAAGGCCAAACAATGTTAAAAGGGGTATTTCAGCAGGAGCGCACAACTAATACAAAAAGTCATTGATCAAATTAGCATGATATAGACAATTCTATTCATTTGTGATCAATAATGACTTGTAAACCACACACATTCAGTTTAATTAAGGGTCATTAAATTCAATTTGCCACATGCTACCTGTCTCTATTTTTTAAAGAGATAACAAAGTGGTGTTGATTAATTTGTCAAGTTATGCTTATGTTCAGACATAAATTGCTTAACTATATATGTTTTGGTGTGATATAAAAAAAATCTTTCTATAAAAAATGTCTCATACTTTTTCGAGTTTTATACAAATGTCTGTTTATATATATATATATATATATATATATATATATATATATATATATATATATATATATATATATATATATATATATAGATATAGATATATATATATATATATATATATATATATATATATATATATATATATATATATATATATATATATATATATATATATATACACACACATAGTTTTTATATAGCACTTTTCAAACTTAGGACACAAAAATGACAAAATCTTAATAAAAGTTTCAAAATGTTCTTGAACCATTGCAGCAAAATGGTCCATGTCAATGAGCTCATTAATTTTAATGAGCTCATATATATACACACCAATCAGCTATAAAATTATGACCACTGACTGTGGCAAGCCGGCGGAGGCAGTTTGATGTTTTGGGCAATGTTCTGCTGGGAAACCTTGGGTCCTGCCATTCATGTGGATGTTGCTTTGACATGTACCATCTACCTAAGCATTGTTGCAGACCATGTACACCCTTTCATGGAAACTGTATTCCCTGATGGCATTAGCCTCTTTAAGCAGGATAATGTGCCCTGCCAGAAAGCAAAAATTGTTCAGGAATGGTTTGAGGAACACAACAACAAGTTCAAGGTGTTGACTTGGCATCCAAATTTCCCAGATTTCAATCCAGTCAGGCATTTGTGGGATGTGCTGGACAAACAAGTCTGATCCATGAGGCCCCACCTTGCAACTTATTGGACTTAAAGGATCTGCTTCTAACATCTTGGTGGCAGTTACCACAGCACACCTACAGAGGTCTAAGGAGTCCATGCCTCAACAGGTCTGGGCTATTGCATCAAAAGAGGAGCCACACTATATTAGCCAGTTTTTCATGATGTTATGGCTGATCAGTGTATACACATGTACAGTAGATACATGTCACTATACATAAATGGGTGAAGATACTATTTAAGTGATAAAATAAGCTTTAAAAAAAGAGTCTTTTATAAGTTATCTTTGGGAAGAAAGCATGTTGGTGGGCAAATAATTGGTGATTGCAGAGAAAGGTTTGAGACCCTATAAATAATTTAATAATAACCAACAAGCAATCAATTCATAACTTAAGTGTACGGTCCTAACATATCTTCTTATAGGATTAAGTAAATATCTTTACTCCTGAATGCAAGTGTGTTCTCATGAAATTTGTATGTATGTGTATGTAAACTACTGTTTTTGTTTTGTTTATCTTTTATGTTTTCTGTAGTCGGATTTTTTGTGTGTTTTCTTTGGTCTAATATGTTGTGATACACTGATCAGATGTTTTGTTATTCTTCCTTTTATATTGAAAATAATAAAAGAATATTAAACATTAAAAAAGATATTAACCCACCAACTTCATCGTAGATGCAAATGACTAATTAATTAATAGAACATATTACCTTCTAAGGACTGCATGGTACTTGGTTACCATTTAACAAAGAATATGAAATACAGATAATATTTTATAATCTCTACTAATACAAAAAAGAGCTCTATATTTATTTATAAAGCAGAAAGCATACCTAAGGGAAAAAAGGCATTTTGTCAGAATAGAAAAAATACGCTTGTAGTACATTCTGCTTCTTATAATATTTTTTTAAGTGTTTTTGTCCCTTTTCTTTTCTTGGTTCATGTATCCCTTAAAACTGCTATTTTGTGGTCCTGTTGCCTCACAATTGTTGAATTCCCCAGCAGCACATTTTCTGGCATTTCCGTTTAAAGTCTATAAAGTGAAATTAGTTACCATAGTATTACTCTCTCATGCATTCAATCCTATTAACATCAGCTTCTGTGGCATTTAATGGCTGAGTTAAAACCCGTGAAATCCTACATAAACTCACATCTTGTGCTTACTTGTAAGGATGTGCTAATCCGCTCTCTTCATTTTTCTTAACACGGTATTATAAACTTCATCAAAATAATTTTAAACACAGCTGTAGATATTATATTCACAGAGGAGTATAATACAAATGGATATAGATACTTAAAGAAACAAGAGAGGATATAGATATGAAGAACTTAACAAAAAACAATGTGGAACAAGTAGGGAGGATAAGATGCAACATTTGTTTTTGCTTTTTGAGCCTCCAGCATAATTCCTTTGTGGATATGGCTTAAATGGATTACTAATTTCAACCTAGCATCATGCAAGAAACATTATCCCATTACTCAGAAGCATAGGTTTATGGAAAATGTAATATAATATCAACACTGAATTTCAAAGGGAAAATATACTCCTCGAGATTGTAAGCAGGGTATTGAAAAAACAGAGTGGGGGTTTACATAAGGGTACTGGTACAGAAATATACCTCCAACTGTGCTCCTTGCCTGCAGGGCTTCAGGTCCCCAACCCGACAGTTTGACAGTAGTTTGAAAAAGTTCTTTATGCAGGATCCACAAAACTTAACATGTATTTAAATAAAAACAGTACATAGAAGCCCATAATTCGTAAAGCCACTTTACATGCTTCGTCCGAGTGATACTTAATTGTAGGTTTACTCAGTGGGGAGAGACACAGACTGATGTACTCCACCCACTGATCAGGCTGCATAAGGCACCTGTCTCATTAGTCAATCAAACATTCTAAATGAGAGGCAATAATATACAAAATGTAATTATAAACAACTATAACCAAAGCAAGCACATATCTACCAAAGAAAAAGAGGCTATAAGAATAATATAATACAGCACCCGTGCATGGACACGATAGTAAAAAAATACATAAACACAAATAAAAAACAGGTGACAGTAGTAAATACTGAATGTCAGAATGTTGTGAGCATGGTACTCTACCTGATGTATTGCTCTGGTCTCTGTTCATCTAACATAGTCTGCAATTCCATTTCATGCTCTGCACCAAATGTTGCTTAAATATGTTGGCACTATATTAATACATGTTACTGTAATATGTTTATTACTGATTTCTGAAAAACACTGGCATTTGTGTAAATGTGCAGGTGTTGTTGATGGAAATTAGATATGGGAGCAGTTATTTATGACAAATTGTTCAACAGATAATGTATAATTGTGAGTTATGTATAATGTGCAGTTTGGGGGCTCATTTTTATTAGTGGAACTCAAACATGCAGTAGCTGTTCAAGTGCCTTGTGCAGGATTGTGAGAGGCTCTACCAGGCAATCAACAGTTTTTGTGGTGCCCCTGGAATCTTTTTTCATATGTCAGGGACAGGGTCCAGGTGAGACTAGACCCAGAGCGCCCATTGATGGAGTTCATTGTACAGATATGGAGTATCAGGGCCAGTTTCACACTCCTCAGAGGCTTGAGGCCCCAGGTTGGTTCAGCCACATACCAGGGCCCTGAGATAGCAGCTGCTGTATCCAGTAAGGCTGGATAAATCAGAGAAGCCCTGCAGACATCCTGGAGTGGGCATGGAGGATAGCACTGGAGAGTAGTATGCAAAATACTGCAGGCTCAAACAGGTTGGCTAACGTGATTACAGAAAGACAAGCTGAGATAGAATACAACAGAATACTGAGCACAGGGTTAGTGAGGAACTTGACATAACTGGGACAGGGAGCATAGGCAAAGACCAAAAGGAGAGTACTGAAGCAAAAGCAGAACTGAAGCATACATGAACAAGGGAAGTCAGAAACTAAATTAAGGATAGTAAATAATATAGAGCACAGACAGGGCACAGACAAAAAACATACACATAAAACACATATTTAAACACAGGACAACAAACAAAGTACATGGCTAAGGGCTAAGGAAAGCAAAGGATGGAGTGAGGAGCTGTAATCCACGGACACTTCAAGGGAACCAAGCTGGGATATAGGAAGGGAATAGAGGAGTCAAGACTTCCAGGTGCTTCAGGGAAAGAGGCTAAGGGAACATAGAAACATATATATAGAAACTATCCTACAACTCTGAGATAGAAAATGATGAGGGTTTAGATCACTTGATGGTCAAAAGATGGAAGCTTGATAACCAGAGTCAAGGTACCTACACTATCCCTGCCTAATATAACTAAAATATAATAACTGAAACTAAATGACTAAACCAAACAGACACCCAGGAATTACATGAAGCAGGATTGCACAGGCTGGGAGCTAGTAACAAACTGAGCCACAGAGCAGAAATTGGTGGGGGACATTATATAGGAGAGAATTAAAATACAATTAAAACAAGGAACAGAGAAAACATAGCAAAACCAGCAAGAGGCAAAAGCAAGCATTAAGCATAACATTAAGGGTACTCAGCAAGCATAAGAGGGACACAGCCCGTTTAACTTTGGAGGTCGACATTCATTTTGGGACTAAGTCATATTCAGCACACGAGTTTGACCTAGAAAAAAACCCCAGTGTTGATTGTTCCAATTAAAACTAATGGGAGGAAAAATGAACATTGCTATTTTTGAGGTGCCTAATTTTACTTAACAAAAATAGCTTTGATCATTTCGCCTTACATTACTTTCAGTGGGGAAGAACTCGGGTGCCAAATTTGACTTAGTTTCAAAATGAAATGGGGCATATATCTTTATTAATTGTATGTACTGCTTTCCATCAGGTACCGACCAGCACCCTCGCAAGGCCAACAGTGTACATTTTCATATAGATGAAGCAGTATAAAAAAATGAAAAGGGAAATAAGAGGGAAATATAGTGCAATATAGAAAATATAGAAAACCTCCCACTAAAATAATGGGTAACAGTTAGGTATACAACAGTTTGGTCTTCCTATGACCAGCCATGTTAGTTTTTATGATGTGATCCAGGGATGTCATGAGTAATGAGTAAAAGATTACTGGGGGCAGTGGGCCATTCCAATTAACCCAGTAGTGATTTAAAAAACATCTCACAGAGGGTACTAACCGAGTATGGCATCCAAGTAAACTATTCGATTTCAGCGGGGATACCTGGTCAGCGCAAGCAAGAAGAATATTTTTTTTGACCAATCACAAGGATTGTGCTCTGTGCTGCATTGCACTGGCCAGAGAATTGGTGTCTGCAACATTGACAAATGTGGACCAGTGCCATTAAAACATCATAAACTGTAGCCATGCCTGACAACTTTGTCAATAGATAATTAATGGGAAGAGCCTCAGCAAAATCTGACATACAATGCTTAAAGATGGGTAAATGTTGGCATAACATCAGCTTTTGTAAATCTCTGAGTAGTTTCTGAGCATCACCTTTAGTGGTTGAGGCATCATCGTTATAAACATCAGTGCAGGGCTCTGATGGTTTGTCTCTCTGTGAGTAATCAGACTCCTCTGTAGATTCCTCTGTGTCACACCTATGTCAAATGGGAGTAACCATTGGTGTAGACACAGTAGTCATTAGTGGCCTAATCAAGAGTAGCCCAATGTCCGTGCCTATAGGATCCATTGTTTCTCTTTTTGCTTTTGCCCCATGTCTTTAGGATCACTTGGAGTTCTTGTTTTGGCAGGTTTAAGTGAAGAAGTCATAACAAGCAGTATATAATGGTTTTTGTCCTGAGACCTCCTCTGCCATGCCACCGCTCTCTTTAGTAGTTAACTCCACCAGCTTCTACCTTTTTTGTGGTGAGCATGTTGTTTAGAACAGTGTTGCAATTAGTGTATAAGTTAGTCATGTGCACAAATTAGCCAAGCTTGTGGATCCAGTGTATTATACCATCACCGCTTTGTAAAGTGCTATGTAATGCTTTACAAATAATACAATACAATTGAATATAGACTTTGACTTTATTACAAAATAGTGAGTCTATCTTGGATCTTTAATACTAATAGTTGGCTGTGAGTTCCTGAGCCATCTAGACCCATTGTCTTAATAAAAGATAAATAATCCAGATATCATACTGCAGTTATTAATTACCTGAATAAATAGCCTCTCTGTTTTTCTTGTGCCTTGTACATTAACTTATGTTTGCTAAAGACTCCAAGTTTAGGATTAACCTGATTATGCTTCTCTGACTTGTGCTGCACTTCATCTCAAGTGGTCAGAAATTGCACTGGTCATACTAGTAATTACTTAGAACATTAATTCTTTCACCTGTGCACAACTGAGGTTTAACAATGTATGAGGGCCACATTTGGCCCATGGACAACCAGTTAAACATCAGTGGTATATGCATCAGATCATAGTGGGTCATAGTGAAACCCTATATGTATTTACCCTTTAGAAATAGCCTCATGCACCTCCCAGGCATTCTGAAATTCCTTTGTAGCGGTAGCCTTTACTGGTTCCACTTAATCTTTGATTGCCCCATCTAACTTCATACTTTGTCCTTTTTATTCTGCCACCCCTCCTTTAATGGGAAATGTTTCCCTGCCCTTAATATATTCAACTTTTTTTTTTTTTTTTAATCCTCTTTTTTTTTTTTTTTTTTTTTACTTTCTAGGGTGTTTATATTAAGATATTCAGGTTGTTTCCCTTATTTTTGATACCATGTAGTCTTTTGGTGAAACGTCTTTGAATTCGCTGCAGGGTTACATTTTTCAAAACAACATATCTCTAGTAACTAATTAGCGGCATCAGGATCGAAACCCCCCCCAGAAAATGTATTAAAACTTTCTGTGTTTATGTTCAGTTCTGAGATTATTGTTCTGAAATGACAGAACTTTATATAAAATGATATCATGGATACGGTCATCCCCTCACATAAACAGTATACCAAAACACAGTTGCAGCAAACAGTAGTCCCAATTAAGTTATAAGTTAGCAACTCCATACTTTTAAAGTTGATTAAGTTCAATAAAAGCCAATCAAGTTCAACCATTCCCAGATATTACCCTTTTCTGCTATAGAATAACAATTTGTCAAAACATATAAATAAAAGCCCTGACTTTTTAATAAACAAATAATATAGCCATAATATCTAAATTCCCCAGCTGTTAACACGGATACCCAGTAATCCTAACTCTTGCATTAGTTTCGAGAACCAGAGAAAAATTAATAATCCCCTTTCTCAGAAAATAAGATGAACACAGGAAGCAATTATATATCAGGCAAAGCAGAGAAATATCATACAGTAAATAAAAATCTCAAAATACCATGAATAAGCAGTTTAGGGAGAAGGCTTGTATACAATGTGGTACATTGCAAAATAATGACTATATTTTGACTTGGGAGACTCGTCAAATGGATTTAAGCAGAAACGTGTAACTAATTTCAAGAACTTCATTGTCAATACTTAATTTTGGTTTTGGAGTCATCTGCCAACTGCCTTAAACTAGTGAGGTTTTTCCTACAATAATTGATTGAAACTCCAATCGAATAAATGTGTTGCAAGCTGCCAAGCACTTTTATGAAGGTTAGAGGATTAGACTGGGTTTGTTGTTTTGGTAGAAATACACTGCACAGTATGAAGTATTTATTTCGAAAAGATCATTAACTGCCTAGCGCTTAGATTTACTAGAAATAATACCTTTCAAACATTCCCATTCCAGTCCCTCAGGCTTGCGCCCACCCCAGTTCCCCCAAACACATCATGTTTGCCAATATTTGATATGTTAATGTTGTGCCTGCTTAAAACTTATTTTCTCAAAGTAAAACAACATTGTAATATTAAAACATACATTTGTACCTTATAATCTTTTCAAAATGCTCTTTATTATGAAATTCAGATTTACAGTTATCTGACAATGCTACATGCATGGCACAAAAATGTCTAGGACAAGAAGAATATGTATGACACCTGGTATGGTTCCCTAATAGTTAGGGAACCACACCAGGTGTTATTTATAGATTCCTATTTAAACACAACTGGGTATTCCCTAATGTGCCATTGGGGGTCCTTGAGGACAGTATTATGAAGCACTGACCTAGAGATACAAAGACTTACAACATCATTGATAGGTGACAGCCCTAAAAGACTCAGTAAATGGGTATGGTTAAAAACTTAAATATCTTAGATTGACTTGATATCTTATAAGGGCATATCATATCTCCTGATTAATTATATGGCTCAATGGAAAAATAAATAATGCAAAATCCACAGATACCTTCTCTGTAAACGAAATGTACTTTCACTTATAATGCACTTGGCAGGTGTGGATGATAGGAACAGAAGTGTATTTCCACACAAACACACATTGATAGAAATACTGAAGAACATATTTGTACACAGTGATATGATATAATGTATAAATATTAAATAGAATTTATAGTAGATATCTAACAGTTTAGATGCAACGGTTGTGTGTGACAGACATGTACGAGTATCTCAAACATAAGTCCAAAACATTTTTTATTGTTGGTCACATCCATATATGTTCTGCTTCAAAGTGGTTGCATTCAGTACATTTGTTGTGACCCTGAATGCTCATATTTGACTATAAAAATATATATTTCCTAGTTAAAGGGGGAAATATTTTTTAACTTGTCAAACTGGATTTGTAACCAAATAAAGTTTTAATTTTGGACATACAGGATAAATAGGACTCTCGGCATTTGAAACTAAATTGGATTCCATTGTTGCAAGGTTTAATGCTTTTAATACATATATAGTTATATATTAAATAAAGGCAAATATGACTAAAAGAAAACATTTAGTTTAAGATCTCCATTTCCTGTAGTTATTCCAAACTTGTACATGCCCTTTAATTTTATACTTGATTTATCTTGCTTCCAGCATTAATGGACATTGTACTTTTGGGAATGGTCCACATTTTCCAGCCTAAGACTATTGCAAATTCTTGTTCAATGTACCTGAAAAAATGAGTGCTTTTGAGTAGTTCCATAAATTGAAATCCTTACACTATGCAAGATTGTGTTTATGGTAATGTACATATTATCTCCTTTGAGTCTCACTGCACAGTATGATCATTCAGCTCTTATGAATTGTTCTCTTTCTGAATCATAAAGTTAATTATTTATTAAAGATAATCTCTTTCACAATAATGGTTATTATAATCATTATGCAAAAGCAGTGCAATTTCTCATATTTGCGGTGCTATCTTTCTTCTTTCCGTGGATTGCTCATGCATGTACACACTGTTTTAAAAAACATTCAATTAGATCAATTAGACTTACATTAGACTTATATAATAATTTCACCATTCATTATGTCATTACTCATCAAGAAATATGAGCCTTCATCTGCTAATTATCTGCCACCTTATTATCTCTGAACCCATCAGAAAATAGAAGGGCTTATTTAATCATTCTCATAGTATTTTCAGAAATTTGCAGTTTCCCAAACAAGTTGATGATAGTGTTTAATATATATATATTCTTTTTCCAGAGGCGCAGGGAAATGAATGTACAGATATTTTGCTAATCCAAAAAACGAAATATTATTATACATTTTTAAATGACATTTAAAAATGTTGGATTTCTTGTCTTCCTACAAATCTAATTCACTCTGCCCCCTAGCATCAATACCTTTTCCCCTCTGGGATCGCAGGTACTCACCCTTTTTCCTACTTCACTAGCTCCACTGTGCCCACTCCTCTATTCTCATGTTATTACTTCTATTGCTATATTACCATAATTATTATTACACATTGATTTGTTATTATTAAAGTTGATGGCTGAGGCCCCCAGATACAAATCTGGTCACTGCAACAACAAATGACAGCAACCACATAGCAGAATTTATTTAAAAAAAAAAAAAACTTTTTTGGTTTGGGCTAGGGTAAGTATTCGTTCTAGGGCTAGGGTTAGAGTTAGATAAAAATAAAAAACACATATATACACTACCATTCAAAAGTACACTACCATTCTGCAGGTGTGCTGTGGTATCTACACCAAGTCATTATCAGCAGATACTTTAAGCCCTGTAAGTTGCGAGTGAGGGCCTCCATGGATCAGACTTGTTTGTCCAGCACATCCCGCAGATGCTCAGTTGGATTGAGGGGAATTTGGAGGCCAAGTCAACACCTTGAATTCATTGTTTTTTCAAACCATTACTGAACCATTTTTTGCTTTTTGGAAAGGTGCATTGACCTGCTTACAGTGGCCAATACCATTTCTAGGGTGTATATGGCTGATCAGTGTGTGTGTATATATATATATATATATATATATATATATATATATATATAAAACGTCTGCACTCAGCCGTCCATGTAATCATAAAGCCACTTGCATTCGTCTGTCCAACCATTTATGTACAAAACCCAAAAAAATTTAAATACGAAATCATTATTTAGGCTACTGGTTCTTTGTCAAGCTGACCATAGTGTGAAACCAAATACTTATATATAGTGTTAATCAATTAACAAAAACAACAAACACCTGAGGACGGCATATTCACCTATCCACATGTGACCACATTCCACCTTTACCACAAGTTGAAACCCCTATCACCCAGTTGTAGCATTTACATAATTGCTTGAGTAAGAACTGATTCTCCTCCACTGAGAAACTCTGGGACTAACATTTAAACTTACCCCTCCTGCTTTACTGCAGTCCAGGTCTCCCTCCCCCCACTCTGGCTTTCCATTATTTTTTGGAGTATTTTTATTTTAAAAGTTTGTGCTAGTTGCTACTCCAGCTCTTAAATTGTGGTCTTGCCATGTGCTCACTATTTGTACAAACATTCCACACGGATTGGCTGTAAATTGATTTCAACAATAATTTGTATCAATTCATTGAACCTGGGTCTTTCTCCTTTGGTTAGGTATATTTCAGTTGAATTCCATATAGATGATGCTATCCACATTTTGGCCCTATTTGGATAGATTTTTGCCAATTTCAGGGGATAATTATATCGGTCTCAAGCTAGCTCAGAAGCATTTCAGTCATAACTGAATGGCCCGTTTTTTAGGAATATTCGGATCACTGATATACTTGAAATCATCCAGAAATTTGGTCAGAAAATTGGAGCTACTTGAATAAACCCCCAGTTATAATTAAGATTTTTACGCATTGAGGTAGTGCTGCCAAAAACTGATGCCCCTGGTTAAAGCCATCATGTTAGCATGCTGAAAGGCTCATGTAAAGAAATAAAACATTTACATGCTTCCCTGCAGAATGTATAATTCATATGTATAATTAAGGATGTCACAAAGTGAGTCCTGACAGCCTGAGTGACTGGGGTTCTTGGAGGGGCCTGAGGGCCAAACACTTCCCTGTAGATTATGGACCCTGGCTTATGTGCCATAACTTTATACGTTAATATTGTTAGTTATTTATATTCTGTTAGTATATTGGTTTATGTGTAATGTTTAATTCTGTGATTAGACCACTCTGAAGGGTTATAATGTGTCAGTGACTAGAATTGATAGTTTACTCCAACATCCATTTTTCTGTATTAACTGGATTAACTGGTAAACTGATTATGTTGTGTACATTATGTGTACTACTCACTGTATGGTTATTCCTATTTGTTTTGCAGCCTGGAAGTATAGTGTATTACCAGCCCCAGTTAGTTGGAGAACTATGCTTAGTTCCATCCCCCCATTGAATACTAATGTCTGTGATGTCATATTTATGTGTATATAAGTCTGTGCTGTTGCTAAAATAAAAAGAGTTGTTAAATCTTGCTGTACCTAACTGCTAGTGGTCTCCTGTCTGCTATTTGGGTACAAAGAGCAAGGATCCAGAAAGACTTGCTGGTTGAATGCTGAGCTTTAATCGTGGGCTAAGGAGGTGATTTCACACAACGGACAGAGGGTCTACTATGTCCGGTAGACGGTCCGTTACAAAGGGTGTTCCTGTAGGATCAACTCCTTCATTAATTAACTGTTTCACCCCGGATATTCTTGTATTCTTCATTCTGTAGAGTGCAAGTCATATGTTCACAGAAAAAAAAACTGCTGACCTGGCAACCCTAACTATACCACTCACAAACCTGCTTTGTGCTCTGCCCAGGCTTATGTGCAATATATGAGTGCACTTATTGTACTTATAGTTTAAGATACTTATCATTTTGGTGTTGTGAAACACTAAAATATAGTTTTTTTTCCTCCCAGGTGCCAACAAAATGGTGAGCAGTGAATTGGACGGTCAGTAGAAGCTGCCGATCTGATATTTTAGAGACAATTAAACATTTATATCATGGATAATGCCATTTTAATGAATTTATTCATGTATGCTATTTCACTTTTATATGTATAAAAGGTGGGTTATGTTAAAGTTGGATGGGTATTGATTTTAAATGCCTGCACTTCTGTGCTGCACTTCTGTGTCTCTGGTAAAAATCTGTCATTAATTTATAAGCATTAACTAAACAGTGATCCAAGTAAAAACAGATTTATCTTGTGAATCAGTATGGGATTTTGTATTGATCCTTTTTGACAAATGGTCCATTTAACAGGTGATTTTGAATAGGGATATCATTAAACTGTTTCCAGTTTTCCATTATTAACCCCTTTGTTTATCTGTTGGTTGTGTTTGACTATAATGGGGTGGACATAGAGTATAAAGCATGTGGCTTTGATGGACATATTAATTTCAGCAGCAATCAAGCATCTAAAGTAATTTCATTCGTTGTCAGTGATGCACAGCTAATCACATACGTTTTGTTAAATACATTATTTAAATAAAATGCTCTTTGGCCATTATTTCCCTTTTTTTGCTAGATCAACAAATTTGGGTAGTTGTATTTTTAAAACCCAACAGATTTGGGTAGTTGGATGGTTTTAATTAACTATGATACAATTTGATAGGTCATTTCCTCAGGCATTAATGAGGGTAAATTACTGAAAACGGGACATAGCAACTTGGTATTGAAAGCTTGCAATCAAACTCTCAGTGTTTCCCGTTTTTCCACGGCTAACATGGTACTAATCTTTTAGCTATTTTTTAACTATAAAACAATTACTCAACATAGGGGCAATAAGATAATCTCTGTGTCCCCTTATTCAGCATTGCCTTTCATACCCTTTAGTTTCAGTTACTACTTTAACAAGATTGTATACTAGGATAAGTAATGGATACATTCACAAACATTGTTCTCTGTTTGAAAGCCCCAAAAGTTTCAAATCAAAAGTGACCATGTATACTGCTTCCACAGTCCATTTTAAATTACATCTTACAACAATGGACTAAATATTATTTATCCTGTATCTAAATCTGAAACTGAATTTGGTTTCAAATCCAATTTGTCAACATAACATTTCCCCATTTTTAATACAAACTTTATATTTATATTCAAACATGATGACCTAAAAATATGTCTACAAATATGGTACACTTATACTATATAAATATAGGTGTTCAAGATCACAACCCCATTGAAGGAGAGGCGCTGACTGGGGAGATCAAATGATCTGCCAGCTAGCTGGCAGCATGGTGTCTGTGTGCTGCCCAGGCGTTTCACTTTTCCCGCATGTTTTCTGAGGTTAGAGCAGTGGCAGTCATGTGACCTGATGGCGCTCATCCTTTAGACCACATGGGGATCATGAGAGGCTGCATGGTAGAATGTCCGTGCACCTAGGCAACGCACAGACACCATGCTGCTTGCCACTTGACACCAGGTAGCTGTGGGTGCTGGATTTGGTAAGTCCTGGGTCTGCAATGTGGGTGCATGTCCTGGGGTGCTGGGGTAAGTTCTGGATGTGCGATGTGGGTGATGGGGAATGTCCTAAGTGTCCACAGTCTTGGTCAGTGGCAACAACCCTGGACAAATATAACTTTTACATGCAGTGTATGAATTTGTGTATGTCCAGAGGGAGCCAAATAATTAGGGAAGGGATCCCATATAACTGCCTGGATTAATTAATGGTTGCCACACAAACACATATGCATACTACATGCAAAAGTTATATTTGTCAGCCCTGTTTTGTAATAACATTTGTTAATCTTGGAAAAATCCACATTTGTTCATATTCCATCCACACCACTTATATTAATTTCTTATAATATATTCCAAATAATAAGCATGTGGGTAGAAAACCCATGGGACTTTCTTATTTACTTCTGCAATTAAAATTCATCACTATTGGAATGTGCAATTGGTTTGGATTCAAATAGGAATCTTTAATAAATAATTTTCTAACATTAGTAGTTTAATTTATTTTTAATTGTCAAGTTTTCATGAATACAATGCTAATTATCACCTAAACTTTTGATTGGAATGATTTGTTTTTGGGGGAAAAAAAGTTTGTATTATGGTAAAAAGGTATTAGAACAAACCTGTACCAAAATACTCTGATAACATAATTCTATTCTGTACTAAAATCTTGAATACCTCATCGCTGTAAAAGCTGTGAAATACTTTACATCACATGGGTTCAATTTAATATGGCATTTTTCTTAAAAAAAACTCCGACACAATTATTATTATTGATGACATTTTAAGCCAGGCATAACAGTATTTTTATTCAAGAAGCAACAGTTAAAATTACTGCATATTATTTTGTTCAACAAAGCTGGCTTGCCAAAGCAGTTTCCCTTATTTTAATATAACTTTCCTCTCAGTAAACCGTCAACCTGTTAGTGTGCTAGATTACTGTAACATGTTATCTCTTATAATATATATATATACTTCATTATATTGTGCTACGACTTATTGCGCTTTGCAGTTATTGCTCTTGACAGGATGTGTGAATCACAAGCGTCAGAAGAAGGTTTGTACATTATTTTGTTTGCACTTAATTATTTTGGTTTATGTGACTCACTTTATTGCGGAATTAGACTTATTACGGTGTTCCGCAATCGAACCCGCAATAACTCTGAGGTATGCTGTTTTATATTTATATATATACAGCAACTATACAAAAACACAGTAAGCAACCATTACACACAGATTGCAGATGACAGTGAAAAACGTATTTACTATGCAGATTATTTAATTGTAGACCCCCTCCCCAAATATTAGTAGAGAGGTAGGTGAATACAAAAATGTAAATACAAATATAGAAGACAATACTCTCCTGTATGTGCTCTCCATGGACTCCTCTAATTCCACACAGTATAGCAGTAGCAAGAGAATCAACACCAACATGAGTAAGTAGAAACTATGTATGTCTCAAGCTTTCTTATCAGAGACAGAAGATAATGCTGGGGAACAAAGAACAAAATGTGGATAGAGCAACACCATATATACAGAATAAAATACACAAATTTATTGAAAGGCAACACAAAAATTAAAGACCAGCTCTATTGCAAATAATTCATGTTAAATGTGGGGGTTTCCCCATCAAAGTTTTCCAGCAGAAGCAAGATGTGGAAAACAGACCCTCCAAATTTCCAGTGTTAAAAGCTTGGCCCAAGTATAATCGCCAAAGCTGAACAGTACACCCAGGGACAACATGTAGGAAACAAAGTCAACGTATTCAAGTTTAGTATATAACATCAATACACGAGGCACTTGTTTTCCTAATGAAAAGTGTAGCGCTACAAGTTTTTTACTGACGTATTGCTTTTATGTGCTAGGCTTAAATACATTGACTTTGGTTCCTGTATGTTGTCACCTGGGTGTACTATTAACTCTTGCATAGCTGTGGTAATTATCCATGGCTCATGATCTCAACGCTGGAGATTTGAAAGGCGTGCTGCTGGAAAACCTTGACGGGGAAACTCTACATACAACATGCATCATTTCCAATAGGGTTTATTTTATTTGTCTGTCTATTTTATTACGTATATACGTGTTCCTTTTTTTACTTAACTTTTTGTTTTCTGCACGTCCTGCTGTGAATCAAGCGGTTTTCGTGATCAATGATCGTGAAAACCGCTTTAACGGTGCTGGTCTATTGCTTCAATGTCGAGGCAATAGCCAGCACCAAAATTTTCAATCTGGGGCACCCACCATCGTCCCACGGAGCGATCGTGGGAGCCATATTGCGATGCCCTCTGGTGGTCTAAGCTTCGTAAGTGAAAGTAAATTCACTTCCGTCGCTCTGAATATGCTACTTGACTTCCCCTAGAGGTAGCTAAGTAGCATAGCAATGTAAAAAAATAAAAATAAATATTTATTTAGCTAAAAACTAGTTATATAGTTAGAATAGCCTATAGGGTTAAAATTAAATATTTTTTAGCATAAGTGATAGGGTTAAAATTAAATTAAAATATATTAAGGGATAGCATAAGGGTTAGAGTTGGGGTTAAATTTAGTGTTAGGGTTAAATTTTGGGTTTGGGTTGGGGTCAAAAGGTCAATATAGGAAAAAAACATAACTCTCAAAAAAATACTGAAAAATATGGAAACATGCATATTTCTGAACTTGGGACAACATTTAGAAACTATTTAAATGGGGTCTTTTTTAATGATTGTATTTGTGTAAATTATATTTTAGGTCAAAGTTATAAAAAGTGTTTTTTTTTTAAAATTGTCATCATATTTTATAATTTTTTTTGTAGTAAATTATAAGATATGATGAACATAATGGTATATAATGAAAGCCCTTCTTATGACAATAAAAACAACATATAATTTGTGTGGGTACAGTATGTGAGAAAGAAGAAAATTGCAGCTAAACACAAATACCCCAGAAATGTCAAAAAAGCCATTGTCACCAAAAGTCAAGGTGAAAATGTCTTGTCACTAAGGGGTTAAAGTGATCTGCGTTTGACTGAACCTAATGTTGAAAACAAAAACAGACTGAAAAGTTTCAACAGTTTATGGCAAAACATATTTGACATGTTTTCATTGAGGTCAGTATACACACTGGTGACTCACTTATGGATGTTTTGCTACTGAAAAAAATCTTAATAATACTATAAAAATAGAAACCGCAAGAGAGCTAAATATAGTTTAAACTGTTGATGCCCAACTGAAGGCCGGTCGTAGCGATCAGGGTTTTTTTTTTGCTGCTAGTGTCCTAGATGGAAATCCCAAATATCCTGTATTACTGCATGAAATTAATATTCTGCAAGGTATGTTGCTCTCCATCTTAAAAAGTTGTTCAACATGGTTTAAAGTATCAACTGTATCTGTTACATGAATAAAAATAAAATGGACTAAAAGATGTGTTTCAAAATATGTAGCCTGACAATGTTTGACAACCTACTAATTTGTTATGTTATATCTCTTGTAGTTGTAAACAAAACAGTAAGTCATTCAGAAACCACAGTTGTCTGGTAAACAGCTGATAAAAATAAATTGATCAGGCATAATGTATTTAAATGTTTTAGCACTTACATGGAGTCCAAAATGATAACCATAAAAGCTGATGATAGGATAGTAAATTTTGTGGCCCGTAACACTATAAATGTCAAAATCAAAACTGTAATTAAGTGCACACAGTAATTAGCTGCAACTGTACAGCATGAATGAACAATTCTCTAACCCCTGACTTTCCTTCCCAAATGGAAAAATAAAATAAAAACTTCAGCACTTTTTTTTTTTATATAGTTGATCTTCTTCCTGAGTTACTGCTCAGTTATCAGCTTCAAGCTTCAGTTCCCTACAGGCAACATAATTCTGTAATACTGCAAAATTGTGAGCTGGGAAAGCAAAAAGCTGATAGAGGATAAAAGGTGTGACTTCCAGCTATGACTATGCTTTGCAAACTCTATTATAAACTGTCGATATTGGCATTACCATATTAACTTTATCACAATTCTATTGTATTTCTGTTTTTTTTCATCCCTCAATTATAGAGGGTCATGTACTAAAAAAACGCAAATATATTTTATGGTCAAAACTATTTTTGCTTTTTGCTCCTATTGCAATGTACAAAACATTTAACACTTAAACAGTACATACGAGCAAATTGTGAATAGAAACGGACATAATTGCTAATAAAAAGGCAATTTAGCGAATATTTTTTCCTTCTCTTTTGATGGCACTTGCTAAAAGCTGGTGTAATTTTCACACACAAATAAGAATTATTTTCCCAAAATATTCGCAAAACTCTTTAGCATGCACAAATATAATCGCAATTTCTTTTTTTAACCGGAAAAATGCATTCTAAATAAAAATAAACAGAAGAGGTGCAATTCAGGAAATAAAAAAGAAAATGTTACAAAAAAATCGCAAATTGCTCCTCACTCATGTTTTACCTACTTTTTTTTCCATTGCACTTGTTTAGTACATGACCCCCTTCATCAAACCATCCTACTACTTCAGTTGTAATGAATTAAATAGGTAGAATGTAGTAATGAGTTAAATGTGCACAACAGGCTAGCATCAAATGTGATGCATCTGGCAGTGTCTAACATTGGAAAGGTTTATCACATACAAATGCATGCAGGCAATCCTTGGGAGTCTTTCAACATGCCCTGTTTTAGTTCCCTTACTCTCATTCTATGCAATGTATGGTTACATCTATAGCTAATGAATTATGGCAACTGCTCCTGTTTTATGGCAATACATTTTTACATCTTGTAAAAATAAAAGTTCCATTTTAACTAGAGAAGTATTTTCCAAAATTGTATTTTGATACTATATCAGAGAGATAACAATGACACGAGGATATTATAACTACTCATGTATTAATTATGTTTTTGAAGTGTGCAAACTTAATGTATGTTGGCAGCCATTTTGTCAACTCATGATTAACATAACCATTCATTGAACAGCATGTTACTTATATGCTGCATCATGCATTTTAAAGTTTAACTAAGCTCTTGGTTTCCTAAGATATATCCTATGGGCACCCAAACAATTGCCTCTTTTTTCTAGATATATAGCTACTTATATATGAGATATGTTTAAGGTCAATTTCTCACATGTGATTGCTTAGAAATATGAACATGTGTTTCTCTTCAATAGCATACAAAAAGTACTATACATTAATAGGTGTGTCATTTTATACAGCTAAAAAAAGAATTGTTCATGTAAGAAAGGAAATTGCAGCTAGGTTTATATAAAAGGAAATCAGTAGTAATTCAGCACAACTTTATCCCGTAAGCCTTTTTACATCTAATGTGCAGTTGGTCCAGTACACAAACTATCTGCGATCTTAGGGAACGTGGTTGTTATGAATGCATTGATGAGGTGTGTCATTTCAGCCCAAGAAACACAACGCACAAAGCATTAAACTAATTCCATTGGCTTTTTAATATTTTCAGTTCAAAAGAACAAAACTTTATTACCTCAGTAATTGCCAAACAGGTAAAGAAAACTCCAAAGACAAGTCCCCTGCTAACTTCAGTTTTTATTATGTATCATATACTTTTGCATGTATAAGAAAGATCCATCAGGCTTTTTAGATCTTAGCCATATGCTTTGTATCCTGTGAAAAGTGTGCCAGTAAAGATTTTTCTTTAAAAAAATGTGGTGCTATATAAACTCAAATTATTTGAGAAGCCAGGTTGATAACTTAAATATGGGTCTTGACTAAGCAGAGGAATGTGTTATTTTATGTGGCATTGCTTATAACTATAGATTTTATATGCTGTTTCTAATAAACCAGTAGACCACTTTGGTACGGTGGCTATCACAAATATAGCCTTTGTGCTTTTACAAATAGCAGGACATATTTTTTATGTTTATTATGAAACTGTGTAAATATAATTTATCATGACAACATTACTTAGTCCTATTGTTAATTAATAAATGTTTTATTTCCAATTTTTCATGAAAAGGTTGCATACAAAATAACCACAATGCTAAACTATCCCATGTAATAAAACATTAAAGGGACAGTCTAGTCCCCAAACTCACCTTGGGTCAAGATGAAGATCACTGCTTGTATAATGCACAGGCTTTTATCCCTGTGTGATTTGATGCAGGCATTCTGTATAAATCACATTTTTAATATTTGACTCAAGCCCTCCCCGGTGATTATGCTTCATGTTTACTGCAGGTCCAGCAGCACTGATTCTATAGACACTGAGGATATCACGTTTTGTTTCATATAGTCACTTCCTTCTGTTCTCCTCAAATTGAGTTTATTGAGTGGCCTATGCTCTTGTACACAGTAGGATCTATTAACAGTGCAACACATTGTCTGATGACATCACTAGAGAGACAGGATATTCCATTCATTCGAATGGCATTATTCTCATTAGTTCTTGCAGCAAAAAAAAAAAAAAAAAAAGGAAATTACTTTTACTCTTCTAGTGTGGGCAGTCTTTGTTTCTTGCATACTGCTGTAATTTCACAATTTCTTCTAGCTGTATATTTTATATTTTAAGAAATGTAAGACATGCATTTTAAAGAATTTGAAAGCACATTAATATGCATTAATATTTGGTAGATGCATTTTGGGCACCCGACAGTCTCTTTAAGGACCTTCTTGAAATCTTGCAATTAAGGTGAAAGAACATTAATTTAAAACCAAATTATGTAATACCTTTACATACAAAACACATTGTTTTGGCAATGAATTCCAACAATCAAATTAATTATTTTCAAAAACTGAAAACTAGCAACATTTTAATTAAAAGGTATAACTGCTAGAAAGAGTAAAACACATCCACTGTTCTTTTTAGCAGAACAATTGTGAAGATAAACAAATCACAAGTAATTAATAGACAAACAATATAAACACAACATAGGAAATATATTACCATATTAATTAGAAAAATGCTAATAGATTTAAAGCAATCCATAACATGATTATCAGTTTACATTTAATAATTACATGGTGGAAAAATATTTTTTTATCCAATACCATTGTTAGTTTACTATGGAATTCAGACAACAAAAACATGTATTTGTAGGTGTTATTATTATTTAGGACATAATCAATATGTTCTTATTTAACATAAAACAATAGGTTATACTTCTTAAAATCAAGAAAACATGGGAGGGCACAGGTGACACTAGAATATAATTGTCACAATTCAACTCATGTGCAGACTCATCCAAGCCATATCGAGTCATTTCAGTATCATTTTTTGCCTTGCTTTCCTGTCTATTATTTATGCTCGTTCCTGTCTGTTCTTGTTATCTGGTTTCCCTGCCCTGTCCAGCCACAGAGAGGCATCTGCCTGGCTTAGCTATTGTCTGGCTCCTGCCTAAGATTAGCTACAGACTGCTTCCTGCCTAAAGTATAGGTACTGTCTGGCACCTGCACAAGCCTAGCCACAAACAGGCACCAGCCCATGTTTAGTTATTGTCCGGCACCTGCCAAAGTTTAGCTTTAGTCTGGAAAATGCCCCAGTCTGTCATAGAGCCCCATTTGGTAAATGCTCTGTCTTGGAGCACCATAATGGGAATGACCTGTCTCAGAGTTCTAGCCCTGTCTTAGATATCTAATCCTGTCTTAGATCCTTGTTTTAGTTGCTATTTCCCAGAACCCTAATAAAGGGTTTGCCTTTCCATGTTTCGTTGTTCTTCTGTTCTGCTCCATTTCTGTTTTTTCTGTTTATTGTTCTATTGTTCCATTCCAGGTTTTCATTCATTCCTCTTGCTTTGCTCAGTTTCTCTATTTAAATGTGCAACCCCACCAGTTTCTGCCTCAGTATACATCCACAGGGCCCTGGGATGTGTCTGCATGAACCTGGAACCTCAAGTTACCAGGATTACAATTACCCCTCTGTCTCTATATCCTGTACTGTAGCTATTGAACTCTTTCAAATGACAATGTTGAGTAAAAGAATAGCACTCATAAATGTAAAAAGTGCAAAAGCATAAATTAATCTGAATAAGTTCTTTGTGGCAGCTTTATTGTGGGAGTATGAGCACCTGACAGTTAATCAATGGCAGGTTATCCATCGATGCATGTTAGTATTAGGGGTTGCTGGTTAGTTTTAGGGCTCATTTAGGGTTAGCATTATGGTTTTATGGTTAGTATTAAGGTATTGGGTTTAGGTATTAGGGTAAGTAGGGTTTACGTTTTAGGGTTAGTATTAGGTTAGTATTGGGATCAGGTTCCAGTTTAGTATTAGGGTTAGTTTGAGACCTAGGGTTAGGGGGTACTTTTAGGGTAAGAGAGGTTTATTTTATTATGGGGGTTAGTATTTGGCCAAAACATCTGGGCTGAACTGTCAGTGCTCTAACTGCCGCAGTGAAACGGCCGCTAGCAAGTATTCTAGACTGTTGATGTTCAAAATACTGAAAATACTCTAAGAAAGCGGTAGAAATCCTGCTACTGTTTTATTCAGATGATCACAAGTACTTCAGTAGAACATACAGGTATGACTGCACTTCCTTCAGGAAAAATACACTGCACATCTGGCTTATAAATGCCTGAAAGCAATTTGACAAAGGCAACTTGACAAAGGCATTTCCAGGGTCATCTCTTATCCTTGGGGCATCACATTAAAGTAATAGTCTTCAGTACTAAGAGACCCTTAAAGAATGTGTCTACACATTCCCAATTTTAAAAATATATATCTTATATCTAGGAAAATCTTGTGCCTATCCAAAGCATTCTTAAACTCTTTCACTGTCTACCCGCTCAGTAAAGTAATACTTCCTGATATTACTTTTACATCTTTGACCCTCTAATTTAAGACGATGTCCTCTTATTATGGTATTTTTTCTTCTTTTAAGCCTTTTGTCTATTAAGCCTTGTGTCATTATTTTACATTCCGGTACTTCATATATGTCTACTGAACAGTTTGATGGAGGTTGTATGCTTCTAATCATTTTCATTCCTATTTTTTATACATAGGGTACATCGTTGAAGTGCTTCTGTGCTTTCTCGCAGCTTGTTTGGGGAGTTAGTCTTGTATTTTAGGTGCTATCACTATGTTAACTTTTTTTCAGACAGAAGACACACCTTCTGAAGCATTTGCAAATCTTTTGGCAGTGATGATTAGTGTTCAACATCTGTGACTCAGAACATAGCTCCAGCTATTGGTCGCCAGATGCTCTGTGAGATGCAATCACTCCAGCCTTTGTACTCATTTCCTTAAAAAAAAAGGCCTGCAACAATTTGGGCTTAGTCTCTCTACAAATTATAATGTGTCAGATAGTCCGAAATTAAAGATTACTATTTCCAGTGGACATGAACATGGTCATATCATTTATTTATTTAACATTTTCAAGGGTTTTACCAAAAAAAAAAAAAAAAAAATCTATTTCATTTGTCGCTGAGGGTCCCAGCTCAGTTTTGATCTCATTTTAGGCAGACTGTCCCAAATGATAACTTTTTTTTCTCCCTTTTGTTTAAAATTATTATAATAAGGATATAATTGTAGTGACCAATTAAGTGAATATGTCCTAATATAAGAAATACAATCATTTAAAAGGCCTCTATGGTGTAACAATATGCTATATAATACAGCATTATAAGTTCTAACATACATGGCATACATGATGAAATATTAAGAAATACAATTAATTAATGTGATTTTTTGTTATTATATGTATTACTCTTTATTCCTCTGAAATAAATATTTACAATCTCCTTCTTTGAATTCAAATGTATAGTTTGTTATTGTTTGTAGGTCTAGCATGCTACTTAAAAATTAGATAAACAACAGTAATATTCATTAAACAAAGACACAAAAACATACTTTCTCTGTACAATAATATTTTAACATGCAGATCTGTCTCATTAACCATTTATTCTAGAACCGGAAATAGCAGTAAGTAATTTAACCCCTTAAATCTACCAGAAAACATTTCTACTTAAAGGTATTAAAAGTTAACTTTAAAAAAAAAAAAATACAATGCCAATATAGTCTGCATGCTAAGAGAATAAATGTGTAAACTGATTGGGTCCCAGCATTTGCTCACCTGCTAGCACTCACAAAGGACTTGATTAGTATCCATGCAACTGAAAATTGGTTTGTACTAACCTAAACTACTATCACCACACCTATAAGGGGTATGCTAAGTAGGGAACTTTTAAAGAACACATTAAGAGTTCAGTTTCTCTTTCAATCAGACTTCACCTACTCTGATTAATTTTTTTTTTGGGGTTTTGAGTACCAATCATTAATGTCATTAAGCTTCCTGTTTCTTAATTGCATTCTTATATGGAGTGCTATAAAGTAATCCAGAGCAACTCACAATCAATCTGATTGTGTCCAACTTTGCCATTGTACCTCTATTAACCTACATAGTGGGTTGCCTTCATTTACACAGAGCATGTCAAAGAAAAAATGACTTAGCCTTGCTTTCATTTATTAAGAAACTTCTAAAAATTATTAAATGAGATCTTTTAATGAAACCTGTCAGAAGCTCAAACTGTGGACGTGGCCCATGACTTCCTAGATCAACAGAAGGTGACCTTATGATGGCAATTTCTCTCAGTAGACCAGCCTTAATCAGACTCGTTGCTTTAACTCACCAAAGAATGACACTGTCTGATTAGAATTTAAGCTGATTGTTTGGGGAAAGGTCCAGGGTTAATATATACTTTAGACTTTATTAGTCAAAAGAGTCACTTTGGACTATTTCAATTATAGTAGATTAAGAATGTTTATGATGGCTTGGTTTAATACAGAGACTATAAGCTCAAAGAATATTAAGCAAATGCTAATCGTATACTAGTTATTTCAGATGTCAATTTGCTAAAAAGATGACCTTTATAATGTCCTTTAACAGGGATGCATATATAATTATTTTCTTATGGATAAAAAGTTTTAGAAATGACCGTACAAATTCAATTTATCTTTTACTAGTTGCATATGTGCATTTTTCAGGTTAGGAAATGCTGAACAATACTATGTCTAAACATCAATGTCTAGCTAACAAATTGAGAATATATTGCTGATAGTATATTGTTATTGATTCATTATGTGAGATGGTGATGTCTACTTGGTTATAGATCACACAAATCTTCAGATCACCAAGAGTGTGGTTCTAAATTACCTTAATTATACATATATAATAGATATTGTCTATTTCTGGCTAGACAGAATACTGCTAATGAGCACAGCCTTAATGGACAAACATACAAACATTAAATCATTTTACATCTTCCTGTATACACAGACTTGGCTTATTGCTAGACACAAATCATGCATCCTTTATATTTTTAAATTATGTAGCATCATACTTATCAGTATATAATGATTTCTTCTTCTTAGTGTGCTATGCAAGCTCCAGTTTGCAAAATCTACCGTGTTTATATAATGGTTGTACCAGTTTCGTATACACCATACTGTACACAACAAGAGATTAACACCAATTTTTTTTTTATTCTTCTCTCCTTTAAGACAAAACAGACATATTAAGTATTACACCCTTCCTTTGAAATACGTATTTTAAATCACCTTCTTTGAATAAAAATTCATAGTTTGATATTTTAATTGTTTAATGTGCCCACAAACTACACTAAAGATCATAGTGAATGTACTACAACAAGTGCTAAAAACTGTGCCTGTTTCCTAAAAGAAAGAAAACAAAAACTGTCAGTAATTTCTGATAAAGTTCTACTGGTCAGGAGATGTGTAATTTATCAAGAACGTAAGTAAAGGAGAGAACTATACTGTTATTTATATTTACCAACTGGGGGCCAATGTTTGCTGTAGTAACATTGTATATCTAGAAATGTAATGCATACATGCATATGGGAAAGAAAAATAAGATTTGTTATGAGCACTGACTCTCGGCATTGAATTTGAACAAAAAATGTGATATGGATTCCACATGTTTCTATGAAAGTCACACTTGGATCTCTAACTTTTTTCTGTCTGAAAACAAGAAACTAAGACCTATTCATTGCACATGTGCATTTTTATAGAGTCCATCAGGTTTCCAACACATAACCTGGTTATTTTTCAGTATCCATTCTGTGCTTTCACCCACTCCCTCTAGATTCCAAGTATAGATTCCAAATATACAACCAGGCCTCAGTATGTCAAGTATCAGCCCGTCTCTGTTAGTCTAACTTAATCTGTAGCTCACGTTTATACTCTGTAACAAGTGTTGTGTAAATTGTTAGCACTCTATGTATACAACAAGGCCTTGGTACATCAAGTATCAGCCTGTCAGTGTTTGTTCCATTTTATCTGTATCTAACCTCTATTCTCTGTAACAAGTGTTCTGAAATTTGTGTAATTTAGAAACATATATATATATATATTAATTTAATGCAATGCTTTGAACTGTGATTTATTGTATGGCATACTTACTGTTACATAGAGATATTAATGTTGGCTGGTGTTATTGTGCATAGCGTACATCTAGGTGTCTCTCTTTATCTAGTTCAGAGGGTATTCTTATTATACTGTGTAATAAACCTTCATACTGTGGCATTCACTTAAGGTAGAGATTTTTTCCAGGATATCTTTAGCACCAGCATATAAATAATATGTAATCATTATGGTTAACATATTCATTTGTGTGTAGTTTACTGCCTTTTTTAAGCATATGTGTTGAATATTTGAATGTTTCATACATCATACAGGAGTGCAGTTTAGAAAATATTAATCTGTACACTATAGTTATACAACAAAACATGTAGTGTATTTACTTACCTGCCCATCCGGCAAACAGTACGTGGGCAAGATGTAAACATCCAGTTGACCATTCCCTTAAAGACACACTAATACTTTTATACCTTGGATTACTTGGAGCAAAGGTTTTTGCTCAGACACATGTGAGAGTTTTATACACTATTCCTTAGAAGTATAATTTACACCTTTTGGCATCATGCTGCATAAAGTTAATTGCAAGGGAAGAGATGAGTATCTTTTTCCCCACTGGATGTGTGATCACACACCAATCAGCACTGCCAGGACATGAAGAGCCATCTTGTCCACCGGGAAGAACTGGGTAAGAAGTGGTATTTTTTCAGATTTATAGTATGTAAGGAGGGTCTACTCCCTCTTTAATATAGTCAATTAAATATGGTATTTATGAGTAAGTTGGGCAAGACAATGACACTCCGTTAAAAAAAGATCCTGCTTAATTTATATCATTCCATTTCATGAATTATTCCACAAATATAACTGGATGTCAGGGTACGGACTACCAGCATTTCCCAGACGTAGTATTTAAATGTCTGCTCAGGACCTGTTTTTGTTTCAGATTTAGAAATATCTGCCATGAATGGCAGAACGACACTCTTTACTACTGGGAGTATGTCTCATCCTAAATTAAATGAATTGTTACTTTTTTTTGTATAGACATAATGTAATCTTGAAAAAATATTATGAAGTTTGTAACAGTAGCACACCTGCGTGGATTACATTATGTATTGGTATTATGGGAAAGCCATTTAATCTAGTGTCTCGTTATACTGCAATTTATTACAACATCCTGTGCGATGACAAGATATATGCTGTAAACACGAAAAATAAAAAATAACATTTTCTACAATAATGCTTTGTTTCTGTTAGACTTTCCTTAACAAAAAAAAAAAAAAAAGGAATGTAGTCTCTATAAAAATTTATTTGGGTGACATTCAAGCATGGAAGTATTGTTTTTAAAAAAGCTTTTAACATTTTAGTTATTGCACTATAAGGTCCACGAGGCTACTATCCGCCACCCACCTACAAGACCTGGTGCCAGGTGGGTCCCGCGATCGGGACCTAGTATCTCCCACAACCCCAGCCGTCAGGTTTGGTTACTCGTGCGCGCCAGAACTCTGTGGCTTTTCTCTCCCAAGCGTCGCTATGGAGACGGCAGCGCGGCGCGCATCTCACACGTCATGGGGGATGGGCTATGGCCCTTTAAAACAGCGGCGCGCTTTATTCTAAATTGCTTGAGTATTCACCTAGCCTGTTCCAGCGTTTGTTTGTTTCTATCGTTATTTGACTCGGCTTTCATTCTGACCTCACCTCCTTCTGGATTCCTGACCCAGCTTGTTTATTGGACTCTCCCGCTTTCTGGTTCCCGCACCTTCGCTTCCTACTTGTTTTTTTGCTGCTCTCTGGACTCCCTTACCTGGCCTACTTGATGACTCCTCTACCCTCTGGTTCCCCTACCTGGATTCCTCCCGACTATTCTAGTACTGGCACTCATGCCAGATATCACTGCTGCAGCCTATCGGATCCTCCAGTATTGTGATACCTGCCAAGGGCTGTCACTTCTGCAACTGGGGCTCCACTACTTAATCACGGTACGTTCATCACATGCACATAACATTGTAATAATAGTAGAAATGTTAATGGAAGTGTAAGTTAATATTTTTAATTGTCCAGCTAAATTGGTAACTATAAATGCAATAGCGGGATTTTAGTATTGGGGCAATTTACGCCACCGATCAAAGCAGACAGGGCAAACATATCAGCCATATTTAATAAAGTGATATATAATAGTTGCACAGCACTCTTTAGTAAGATAGTGGGTTTCAGAAGCTGCCATATTCTGCTCTGGGTTAAATGTGGTGGCATTGCAGCTTAGACCCCGCTTGCATAATCCTTACAACCCTTGCCATTTCATTGTGATTCATTAACACTGTATCTTCTGACTTTATTGTGTCCAGACCAAATATACAGTTTGCAAACACTTGTTTTGTTTGTGATGTCCTCACTGTTGAGATTAGCTGAGGTTAAAATTTCATGTATAGGAAAGGACACTTAAAGCTCTCCAAAGAGTAAAAACAAATAGAAAGATTAAGTATTGAGCAAGCAAAAGCTGCCTGCTCTACTCACCTTGATAAAGTCAGCAAAATTGTAAAAACTTAATAAGAGTGAGAGATTTTGGTTGTATGAATTGGCCAAAGCATACTTAAATTTAGCCCCTACGTTACATTGAGAAAAGCAGACAGTTTTTATTTTTTGTATACGTTGCATAGCCAGTTACATTGCATGTTCAGTACTCACACAACTGTTTAGTAAACTTCATAATATACATTTATATGATTTGAGCCTGTGACAAGCTTTGCTAGATGAACTGAATGAAATCATTATTATTTTTTAAATCAGATTACAGCAAAAGGGAACTACAAACATTTGGTTAACACGAGAATACATTTTTTCCTTCAGTAGCCAAATATAGCTACCCTACCATCTCAAATAAACACAACGAAGATACTTGCTTGTTTTGATAGACTAACAAAGTTGAGATTGTTTAATGTAATAAGGTATACCTCAAAGGGTTATAATTAACATATTCAAAAATACAGCTGACATTTTGAAGTTAGAAAAAATATTTTTCCCTTTGACACTAAATTGGCAGTCACTTTACTAGAATTTTTTGTTTGCTTTCTTTTTTTATCAACATAAAGGAGATTAGTCAAAAGGTTGAATTTGATGGACTGTCTATGTAATTAGTAATCATCATAAGATAGTGCCAATTTGCACATCAGTAGGATTTTATCTGTATACTGTTGCTAATTACTGTACAATTTTAATCAATTACATTAATCACACATCCTATGAATATAAATCTTTAATTGAGAAATTTAAACTTGCCAAATCATGAAGTATATATAGTCCTTTCCTGTACAATGGTATCTAATAGTTTAATATGTTTTAAATAATATTATTGCATTATGTTGTTACATAATTATGATGCAAAACTATAGTTAGTATATTAAACTAGTACTAACTAAATAACAACCATACTAACATATAACTAAACAACTTGTTAAAAGATGAGCCAAGTGAACTAAATTTATTTGAAGGGGCCAAAGAAGTATTATAGCAGCTATGATAAATCTTATGTAGACTGGTGCCACTATCAACAGTAAAGATAAAGAGTCTTGCTCTTTTTGTACACTAAAAAATATGGATTGCATCTTTCTCAAAAGGCAACAAATGTTCCCAGTGAGACGTTCAGAGGTTTTACTAGGGGCTATTTAAACTAGCAAGGAAGGGCAAAAGGGTGATAAGCCATCAGTCCAATTGCCCACCAAAAGTCTATAAAGGAGACTATTTAAAAGCTGCTTTATTGAAGGCAACAGAAAACTGTATTAGGCTTGTCAGTAAGACCAAAAAACTGAAGAAACCACTGTGGTTCGCCATTGAAGTGGCCACAATTGCACAAGCAATAGAAAGAATAACAAAGTCCATGAAAAATGGAGATACAACATTTCTTAGTAGCAAACAGGAAAGTAAAACAATGATTACCGTATATACTCGAGTATAAGCCGACCCGAATATAAGCCGAGGCACCTAATTTTACCACAAAGAACTGGGAAAAAATATTGACTCGAGTATAAGCCTAGGGTGGGAAATGAGGCATCTACTGGTAAATATTGCCCCCAATCTGCCATTTAATATTCCAGGATATTGCCCCCAATATGTCTTTCAATATGCCAGGATATTGCCCCCAATATGCCATTTAATATGCCAGGATTTTGCCCCCAATATGCCATTTTAATATGCCAGGATATTGCCCCCAATATGCCATTTAATATGCCAGGATTTTGCCCCCAATATGCCATTTTAATATGCCAGGATATTGCCCCCAATATGCCATTTAATATGCCAGGATTTTGCCCCCAATATGCCATTATAATATGCCAGGATATTGCCCACAATAGGCCATTTAATATGCCAGGATTTTGCCCCCAATATGCCATTTTAATATGCCAGGATATTGCCCCCAATATGCCATTTAATATTCCAGGATATTGCCCCTTAGTATGCTCGTTATGCCACCCTCCTCCCACCCTTCCCCAGACCCAGTACTTACCTCTTTGCTGCTCCGTCTCCCGGTGCTCTGAAGGTCCGTGGTTGTGAGGGAAGCGTTGTGAGCTCCCCTCCAGCCGTGCGGATCAATAAAGTTGGTTTAAAAAAAACACACTTTGTTGACCGCGCGGCTGGAGGGGAGCGCACAACGCTTCCCTCACAGCCACGGACCTTCAGAGCACCGGGGGACAGAGCAGGAACGAGGTAAGTTTTAGATTTTTTTTTCCTCCCAGACACCGACTCGAGTATAAGCCGAGGGGGGCATTTTTCAGCACAAAAAATGTGCTGAAAATACTCGGCTTATACTCGAGTATATACGGTAGTTAGATTAAAAACAAAAGATATGTGGAAGAAGATATATAACTAGCTGACTGTCTCTATAAACATTTGTGTTCAGTTTTCACAGATGAAAATGAAGGGAAGTGAGAGGTTCTACTTCAGCTGCCTAAAATAAAGATTATTTAGTTGATTGGGTCTGATGGGAAAATATTAAAATAACTATATTGGTGGATAGGCAAAGCTAATTACTAGTCAGATAGGAAAGTAGCAAACGTTGTGCACAAGAAAGGAAATAGAGAAGTCAGGCAACTATAGACCAGTAAGTCTTATATCAGAACTAGGGAAAGTAATGTAAACCATATTAAAGAATAGGATTGTTACACATCTAATATTACATGGATTTAAAGATCAGAAACAGCACAGATTTACCATTGGTCATGCCAAACAAATCTTTTTGATTTCTTTGACTGGGTGACTAACACGATAGATCAAGGACATGCAGTAGATTTTGCTTATCTGGATTTCATTAAAGATGTTAGCACTGTCACACACACAGAAGGTTTATGAATAAATAGCAAGCTTTGTGCTTGGATTCCAATATTGTTGAATGGGTTAGGCAGTGGGCGAGTGACAAACAACAGAGATATATTCAGAGCAATGACTTGTTACTAGTTGAGTGCCTCAGGTATCTCTACTTGGATACATTCTTTTTAAAGTTTTTTAAGTGATAATTAAGAAGGCCTGATAGTAAGCTACGATGGCACAAAGATTTGTAGCAGTGTAGATGTTGCTCGAGGGAAAGGACAAATGGAAAATGATTAAGGAAAACTAGAAAAATGTTCAAAGGTATTGCAACTGACGTTTAATGTGGATAAGTGCAAGATAATGCTTCTTGGGTGTAAAAACTCAATGGCTAAGTATGGACTATTTGATACAGTCCTAACCTCAACATCCGAAGAAAGGGATCTAAAGGTCATTGTCTCAGAGGAATAAAAGGTAGGTAGATAATGTAACAAGTCGCAGGAAATACTAACAGAATGCATGGTTGCATAGGCAGAGGTAGTAGCAGTACAAAGAAGAAAGTACCTATGCTGTTGTACAGAGCTCTGGTGAGACCTCACTTGGAGTATTGTACGCAGTACTGGATCTCCAGAAAGATATGGATATTTTAGTAGTCTACTAAACTGGTTCAGGGATTGCAGGATAAAACTTACTAGGAAAGGTTAAAAGATCTTAAAATGTATAGCTTGGAAAAAAGATGAGGAGATATTTAAATACACACAAAGAAACAACATCGTAAAGGAGGGAAGAAAATTTGTAAGAAGAAAAACTACTACAACAAGTCTTAACATAGTCTTAAATTAGAGGGGCAAAGGTTTAAATGTAATAGCGAGAAGTTTTAATTTTCTGAAAGGGTGGTGGTGAGGTTAATACAGGGAGGGAATTTAAGAATGCATGGGATAGACATAAGGCCAGGGACTAACCAAAAGTATTTCTAAAACTGTGGGCAGACTTGATGGGCCAAAGTCTCTTATTTACTGGGGCCTTCTGTGTTTCTGTGTATTGGTTATATATAACATATTCACGAACGGAAAAGTTTTAGTCTGGCTGAAATCGACTAAGCCTGGGCAATTTTCATACCCTAAAAGTGAAAAAAGAGTGTTTCACAAATATACTTATCTCTGTTTAGACTTGGCAAAAAATTGTTTAAAAAAAAAAAAAGAAATACAACAAATTATGTGTAGTAAAGTGGAACAATGTTCAGCCAGACTCCTACTGTAGTCACTGGAGTGTAGGAGTCACTGGAGAGAAGCCTCTGAAGCAGAAAGGTCTACTTATCCTGAATGTGTGCAGTGTTAGGGAATAACCAGGAGCTTTAGGATATTCTCACTGACATCAGAGGGAGGCGTACCTGGAAGCAAGCAAGCAGGATCTGCTGACTGACATACAAACAGGACTCTGTCAAACTCTAGTCCGGAGTGCCAAATGGCATACTGATGCTGCACCATGCAAGTCTTTGCTTTTACATTCTTTTACATCTGTTTTTAAAGTAAACCTTATGGATTGGGGCCCATAAAATTGTTATATTGCTTTTCTACGCTATGGTTTGCTTCTCCTGTCCCACTTAGATTTTTAACAGTATTATGCTCCGTGAGATCTCTAGTTAAGAAAATGAAAGTTAAAGCGATATAACCCTAACTGTACTACATGACTGGATGGTGGGGAATGTAGTCCCATCTCTTATGTATACTAGAGCCAGTATTTGGGCTCTTATCCATGTGAGTTGACCTGTAAGGCGGGCACCTAAAGAGCTAACATTGTTCCACTTTACTATACATGATTTGTTGTATTCATTTTCTTTTTTCCATGTATTTGAAACAACTTTTTGTCAAGTCTCATCAGAGATAAGTATATTTGCGCACCACTCTTTTTCACTTTTATGCTTTATGTGTGTTTTGGGGTTAACACTAGTGTTTGCAGCACTATATAACCACATAACTAATTTGATATTTGACTACAGGCGCCTCTTTTCTCACATATTGTATTTAATTTTCATGCCCTAGGAAATGGTGTCCTTTTACTTACCTCAAGCTAAGTCCACTTTTACTTCAGTGGAGATTTGGCTCAAGAATGTAGTTCAGTGAAAATATTTAATAACTGGGATGTTTCCAGAAAGTTAATGTTCCCACGTTAATCTACTCTGGGAAACTGCCAATGTTTTTAGCATTGAACTAACTATTGATCTCAATGTTCAATAAGTTTGGGAGGTACCTTGGTACATTTTCAATGGTTCTGAATTAATCTAATTAGTGGAACTTCCAGTGTTCTTAGCACTGAACTATCTATTGAGCTCAATGTTCACAAAGTTTGGGAGATTCCTTGGTATATGTTCTGTCTTCATGATAAGCAAAAGTCATGCACATTAATAGAGATATACTCAGCCTGCCTTAGGACTTCATAGGCTTAATTAAATGACATAACTGTTTTCAAAGGTTGTAGCACTATTACATACAGATCTAAAAGGCCTAAATAACACCCTAAGAAAAGTTGAACACATTTTAATAACTTTCTAGCTAAAAAGGTGGACAAAAAATATTGCTCTACACATGGGCTTATTATCTGTATTTATAGACATGATTCACTTATTTATTCAAGGTTTTGTGAAAAATTAATATTGTGACTGTTTGGAAATTGCATTCTGAGTAACATCTCCTATGTTCCATATGCATGCTTGGCCAATGAAGCATCTAAGTAATTTTCAAATAAATCAATTCTAGTAAATTACTACTTGACATCTGGAGACGTTGTAAAACAAATAGTTTCATTTTCTTGGGAGACATTTAAAATGGAATATTGGGCTACACGTGATCTCAGTCAATAAAATAAAAAATATGATTTTTATGTTTGTTTATTGCAACTGTATAGATTATATGAGTTGTATAGAGTTACTAAATATTTTTCTTGCAAAGGTATACCCAGTCAGTAAATATTTTTAAGGATGTTGTTTACCTTATTGCAGTAAAAACCAGCGGGTTTATTTACTAAACAGTCAACTGTGAGTTGAAAAATAGCTGATTAATATGTATTATAACATGGAAACTAAGCTTTTACCTTGTGATAGCATATTTATCTTCTGCATAAATTCACTGTAGTACATCTTACTAGTTCGGTTTATGTTTGTCTTGATGAAATTCTAATTTGATTTGCTAACCACAATCACTTAGTTATGCAAGTTATGCAAGGGAGAAGTACAGAGGCGTTCCATGGAATAAGATGTACACATCTTTGCTCTCTTCCATGCTCTCAATCTATTGCCAAAATATAATTATGTGTTTTTGATTTTTAATTTCCTCAACATAGTATATACAGATAGCACAGTCTTCCCTTATTTTAACTGGAATGCTAAGCTTTGGGATCACTTGTTTTTTTTTTTAATCTAGCTTTAAAACACAGAACAATAAAATTGTGTCCTAAATACATGTACATGTTTTATGTATTAAATAAGTGTAAAAATATGTCAAGTGTTATTTTATCTTTATTAAGTAAATAGATAAATAAAAAGAGTTGTTGTGGTTTTGAACAGATTCTGGAAATCAAAAAATGCTGACTGTTGCTCTAGTCCGTTATTTTTATTTAAAAAAAATCTTCTTCAAGAACATATGAACTGCAAGGACAAGGAGACTGGAACATGTTTCTGTATGTAAGCAACATGTTTTGTAAACTTTGCAAATAGTTGGATGAATAAAGAAACTGCAGAGATTGACTTTATTAAACATATCTCTATAATGTTATGGATATAATTGATCAATGAAAACTAGTTTTCCATCGTATAGAAAGTAGAAGCAAACAAGAATACACACCTTTTACAAGTAAGAACATTCAGAAAACTACAGAATTATTTTTGACGTCAACCTTTTTATTTTATTTTTACAAATCACCCTACAGGTTCATCTCCTCCCCCCATATTATTGTTTTTTTTTATCTCTCAAAAAAACAAAAAAAACAGTGAGAAAACATACATGCAAATAAAGTAACATATATACATAAGTTACACTTTTAAATCTTGTCAGTTGTTTACTAATGGGCTAGGCCACATGCTCCCCAATGCCTCTCAAAAAAAATAGCTTTTTTGACACTGTTTCTTTTACAGTTTTATCAGCATTTGTAAAGCAACTGTAACAGACTGCAACATATGATAAATGTCAGCGGCAGAGTCAAATATACATGTTTATGAGGCATCTAAAGTGCTTACACAAACAGATTGATTACACTGGGCAAGCTATAACAAAGCAGTGCATTTTTTTCACTATGTTAGTTAAACTGGGTCAGAGGATCAAACCTAAAACTGCTATTTATTTATATTTCCCCTTAGCAGTCCTGCTTCTTGTTGAGGATTTATGATATTTTTCATTTTCAGGTTTGAGCTTATTGATTTAAAAAGTCTTCCATGAAACCAGCCTCAATCTGTCTTGTCTTGAGTCATTAATAGCAGGTCACCTGTAGACAGCAAAAGCTTTTCATTACCTGCAGCCACAGTTTACTAAAGTGGTAAAAAACACACTATTTATTTATATACAAGAGCGTATTGATATTGTGAAGGAAACGTTGTTTTAATGCAGGATGAGTTATTTTCATGCATTACATAATCTGCCAAGGTATTTCAGCCATGTCACCGATACTGAGAACTTGACTGTTAGTGTTGGCTGTAAATCCTTCTATCAATCATTAATGGAGAGTGAATTGCCCTGACGATTAATATAAAGCATAATAGCAGCTTCTTCCTTTTCTCAGATAAATGATTGCTTTATACTTGTTTCCTTTAAATGGAAATGTTCGTTGTGACATTAAGTAGATGCACACACTAGTTTGGATTGCTTGCCTACTTGATTTTTATAGAACTGTCTCCATTTGAGAACATTCATGTGTATGATGGAGTATAATCTACCAATATCATTGCCTATTTTGTACCATAGTGTCTCTCTTAACACTTTAATCAAGAACCCTAAGGTCTGCTCAATAAAGAGAGAATTGCAGGAAATTGAGATAAGAATTTCACATATAAGGCCAAAGTAGCTGAGTTGGAAAAATTCTCCCATTCAGCTGCACTGGAGAATTTTTATAACACAATCGACATTGGTTTGAAATTCTCATCTTAATTCCCTTCAAGTCTCTGTTTTTTCGAGTAGCTCCTCAAAGTCTTCGTTCTGTAAAATTAGCATTGATTTTGTATTTATGTATGTTCTGTTTATTGTATTGGTGTGTTCTTGGGAGAGGTATAGTTCTCGTTTATGCTAATTAGATTATGTAAATATGTTCTATTGAAGTTAATGTACATATCGCCCATATTATTATTAGAGGTACAACTTACTAATCTCTTTGTTAATAAAAAAAAACAAAAAAAAAATCCATATATGTGGTTTTCACAGTAAACTTTCCATCCATAACCTTATATTGCAAGGATAGCTCTTGTTTTAGTGGCATCTATATACTTATGAATGGTTTAAGTGCGTAATAAATGTAGAGTCTGATCTCCTAATTGAAATGCATTGTGTATATTACGAAATCAGTGCAATTATCACATGAAACAAATGGCAAATCATTGTCACTAAACCAACATAAACTACATTATATGCTAAATCTTCATTACTGAGAACAGAAGATTAACAATCAGTGTAAATGATGTTCCATTTTGAGGAATAGTTTATTGGTGCTGCTATGTGTCTTCAAAATAATGTATTTTTACCATACTGTAAAGTCATCATCTAAATGGTAAACATATTTAATGTTTTTTTACTAATGATAAAGTATATATCCTTAACATTAACAGATTTTTATTATGTTAATTTAATGCTACTAGCGCAAAGGTCACCGTTCGACCAAATTTATAAAACCAATAAAGGCAAAAAACCTTCCATAACACCCCATAATTTTTGTCATCCACTACCCCACTACTAGCACTGTGTCACATTGATTAATGCAGACTCACTCACTAAAACAGGTCAGATTTCAGTATAAGCCCTTCTTGCAATACAGATTTTTTCTCTCCCAGGGAGACCTCAATCAAACCTATTGATAAAAGACACACAGATTTGGTTCTGTTTTGAAGGTAAACGCATACTTAGTTGCACAAGGTCTAGGTATTGCAGCATAAATCATATTTTCCCCTGTGCAAATACAAAATGCATAGGTTAGCACATGAAAAAACTGTTTCCAATAGATCTGTATAATTTCCAACATCAGTGATTACCGCAGTACAGCTGTTAAAGAAAAATCAATAGATGCAATTTGGTAAAAGTTTACAAATATAGCTGGTTTGAAAATATCTCATGTAGAAATTAAATATTTAATATTTTTCTATAACTTAGTAAACAGAAGTCTTACTGAAGGTCTGATTGATCCAAAGGGTTGGTAGTTTGTATAAAAAAAATCTGTATACCGTAATATAAAAACAAATGTCCTGTAAAATTCATATAAATATGGCCAGGAAGCAGTAATTATATGTTAATGTATTTCTCATGTTCTGTATTTGTGTTAATATATTCAATGACATTATTTTCCTAACTCCTGATTCTCTTCCTGCTGTTTTGTTTCAGTGATTCCTTTCAGAGAACTGTAAATTGTACATTTGGGAAGCTCCTAGCCCTGGTCATCATGGGGGGCAGAGCTACTAGCATTTATCATTGGGGGGCTAACTTTCCTGACCCCCACATGTGTATAACAGTACTGGGAGCCATTTGGCTCTGAGCCCTGTTTTTGGTCAGTGTGGCATCAGGGATACTTACTCTGGCCCCCCCCCCCCCCCCCCCCCGTGTATTTTATGGGGGCTGGGAGCCATTTTGCCATCTCTCAGCCCTGTTTATTATTATGGAATGTTCCAGGGAAAGTAGACCTGTCCCTCCAAATTTTAATTGGGGTGAGGGTATTTTTTCTATTTATGGGACCAGTGGAAGTGCGCTGGCCTGCAGACGGAGCTATTTTTTAATTCTTTCAAATTTTTAACATTTTCATTCGCACAGAAGGAGAATTGAGATGCCCAAAATAAGGCTATCTGAGCTGAATTTGGAGTGTGTTTGGGGGTGTTGAGTGGGTTGGTTTCCAAGCTGCCTGAACTGCTGATTCTGACCTAAATGCAGTTCTATTGAGTAGCCGTATTCGGGATTTGTGAAATCAGCTAATGTGTCCAACCCAAATCAAATTGGACAAATCGGGCTATACTGAGTATCCCCTTTTGTTTTCCTAGTAGCTTATAGTCCTAATAAGCATATAGAGATGACTTGAGCACATACTTGACTACTCTTGCCATTCATTGTGAAGGGAAATCCTCTCTTGTTCTTCTAGAATGCAACTGACTGGCATCTATTAGTGGATTCTCACTGAATGAGGCATGGTCCCAGATGCTGAGGCACTATACCAAGTTTCAGTGGTGAATATGGTGAATAGCATTCAAGAGATGGACATGTGGAACGCAAGTCAAAAAATACTTTAATAAAAGATATTTGAGTTATCAGCTATTTCCCTTGTTTATCAACTTTATAAACTAGTTAACCCCTTCATGACGCTAGGTGCTTGCGTCCCAAACGACGCAAGCACCAAAACGTCACAAATTGTTCCTGGCCACCGATCACAAGGTGATCGGTAGCCAGGAACACTCTGGCAGAGACCCGATCAGGGTCTTAATAGACCCTGTGGGTCCCTGCCAAAAGATCGCGAGACCTCCGGACGTCACGTGTGACGTCACGGAGGCGTGCCCGAACCCGGAAGTTCGGTCACGGCGCGTTTTAGAGAAATGTAGCCGGTGCTCGCTTTGAGCACCGGCTACATTTTCCCTGTCGGACTGAGGCCACTCAAAGTGGCCTCAGATGACAGGTGGGATCCCGCTGCAAGTGCCTGCAGCGGGATCCGAAAACAGCTCATCGCGGGGAGCCGCGATGAGCTGTTTAACAAAGGACGTTCTATGCTGTCCTAACGACTTTAAGGCACTATTAAGAATAGTCAAAAAAGCCACACTATTCCATTTGTACATGTAATAAGAGGGGTAAGAGGCAACATCCTTGCACATTCTGAGAATGTAACATTAGGTTACACATACATTTCACAAAAATGTTGTTCCCAAGGGATAGATCCATGTATCTTTTTATACCATTTCTGAAACAGGAAAACTTATTGATGATGTCTACACAGATGTCATTGAAGCCATCTGAAAGTGCACAAGACATCCAGCAAAAAACCTAGCTATCTCGGCTTACAGTTTCATTCATTTGAGATTTTGCTATGCATTATGGGTATATAGCACTCCACCGATCTATGGTCATGATCTATGGTAACAAGGATCCCTTTTCCCCCTCTTCCCATGTCAAAGAAAAAGAAAAACAGCTTGATTTTAACAACAATAAAAAAACTGTACTGTACTCTTTCCTTTGTGTCTGATTACTAGTTACTAAGAATATTTAGAATTGTAGAATTGTAGATTGTCAACACGCATTTTTAGGAAATGTTTAGTAAGGGCAGATTTCTTTGAACCTTGCCATTACCAAACATTTCTGATAAGGGCATGTGGCCCCAACCATTTATAAAGGCTATTTTACAGACAGATATGATGCATAAGAAGTCATTATATGTACATGTATAACAAATTACTATAATCATTATTTTAAAATACATTTTCAATGTTTTTGATGCACTGACAGGATCAAAAGTGCTATGATCTTTCCAAAATAAAAAGCAGAAACAGAACAACCTGCTTACATTACAATTATAGAAAATTAGAATTCAGAATAGTATTTCTTTCTGTTTCCCCTTGTTATTTCTCAAACGGAGACAATTTATGTGTCCAGTAACTTGAATGAATATCTTGCAGCAGTGCTTTCTATTTAGTCATATAATATCCAGAGGAAATATAATCTTAGCAGTATACATTATGGGTTGTCGCAGAAGTAAACTATTGATAATAAGTTAATTATCAAATAGAAAGTTTTTTCTTTTTATAGTTTTTTTCCCTAGAATTGTAAGTCTTCTTTTTTACTGTGCAAAAAAAAAAAAAAGAAGATGTATAAGCATAAATACAAAACTGCGAAGAGAAGATGCACTGAATGGTTATAATCTGATAACCAAAGGTATGTTTCTATAAGGGGTGGACTGACCTACTAGGAACTTTCTCAGAAGTCCGCTTGCCCTGGGGCTGGCTGATATCTGCTGACTACTCCACTTTTACAACTTTGCACCAGAAATTGATCTTTATATATAAACTCTTATATATGATCTTTAACAGTATATTTTTCAAATGCCCTTTAAGACTCTATGATTTTCCCTAATCTGAAGAATAAAATAATGGTGCAATGCTACAGGGCTGGCATACAGTTGTTTCCAGGGCTGGATTTTATATCTCATTCCGCTGCCTGTTTCCATGTCTGTATAGCACCCATTTTCTGTTTTTTTTTTTTTTCAATAGGAATAAAATAAATAAAATGGCTACCTTTTACTTCAGCAGTAATGCACGTGTATACATGTGGTTACTCACATGAGAATGCAGTAAGGATTGTTATGTAATGCCCATGCACTAAAGTGTGAAGTGTGGTGAACTGACAAATAGGTTACATACAATTGATTACGCAGCAGTCTTGGGGAAAGGTGATTTGGTTTCTATGGTGATTGTTTTAAACCCTCCGTGGCAGAACTGCTCTAGTTTTGCCATTATTATATGTATTGTAATCATGGTAGGCCAGATTTGAGAAAAATATTAGATTTTATATTTGTATTGCTTGAGAATCTGGAATATTTAATATATTTCATCTTCTATTTTAGTTTCGTGGAAGACATTTTTTTTGTGACAGACATGATACAGTTAAACATATTCTCAAAATATCCTACATTGAAGTAATTTACATCCATAACACGGAATAGATCCGTTCCACTTATATTCAAACTGGTGATAGCTGCAATACGAATTGTAAGACTAATTAGTAATTCAATAGACTACAAATACTGAAACGCAACAATGAAATTTGGCTTCAGGCTACGCAATATCACAGGTTGCAGATCCATTTAACATTACAAACAATAATATATGAACTCCAGAGATTTGCCTGTGTTTCTGAGGGGGTAATTGGTAATTTGCTTCACAATACCAGGAGCCGAGAAGACGTGTCACAAATGTACATTATAGCCTTGAAGACTGCTATTGATGCTATTTTTATTAGATTTTCTAGACTATGAAATTAAGACTGTATTAGGAATTTGCAAAAGTAGGCAATGTATTTGCAATAAAGATGAATATAAACTCAGCACCTTTTCTGACTAAGCAAACAAAATAAAAACATGTTATAAATAATAAGTCTAAAAAGGAACTGAACTACCGTATTTTTCTATGTATAAGACAATATTTATTCCCAATCTTTTTACGTTTAAAATTGGGGGTCGTCAACACAGAATGTTGCAATTAAATATATAAATAAATACATGCAGCCATCAAGGGCCAGACTGGCCTACCGGGATACTGGGAAAATTCCCAGTAGGCCGCCCACCCTGGGGCCGCTTTAAGTAATTCGGTCACAGCCACTTTAAGAGATTCGGCTGAGGCCGAAATGCCAGAGCCAGTTCTACCATTAAAAGGTGAACAAAAAAGTTTGCCTAAAGTGCTGGCTTGCTGCAATGGCCAGCCTTGGTTTTTTTCTTTTCTCCAGGGCGCTGTAACCAACATGGTGCCTCCTCAGCCAGAGCAGTTGCCTGGGAAGATCTAGCAGGGAGCGTGGCAGCACGAGGAAGCTACAGTACTGTGGGGGAGGCAAATATTAACAAGCACAATATGGGAACTGGGGAAAGTTTATTTTATATTAATTGTGTGTGTGTCAGTGTGTGTATGTGTATGTTTGAGTAGCAGAGTGTGTAACTATGTATGAGTGGTTCAATGCAGGGGCGTACCTAGAGCATTTGGCACCCGGGGCGGACCCTGAGTGTGGCACCCCACCCTACCCCCCCCCCCCCCCCATAAAAATGCAAGAAAAAACCCACAATTTTTTCAATGTTTGAAAATTGTACAATTATAGATACCAGGAATAGTGTGCCAGTCAGATACCAGTAATATTGTGCCACTCAGAGCCCAGTAAGTGTGCCAGTCAGAGCCCAGTAATAGTGTGCCACTCAGTGCCCAGGAATATTGTAACAGTCAGAGCCCAGTAATATAGTGCCAGCCAGATTCCCAGTAATATAGTGCCAGTCAGAACCCAGTAATATAGTGCCAGCCAGATTCCCAGTAATATAGTGCCAGTCAGAACCCAGTAATATAGTGCCAGTCAGAGCCCAGTAATATAGTGCCAGTCAGAACCCAGTAATATAGTGCCAGTCAGAACCCAGTAATATAGTGCCAGTCAGAGCCCAGTAATATAGTGCCAGTCAGAACCCAGTAATATAGTGCCAGTCAGAGCCCAGTAATATAGTGCCAGCCAGATGCCCAGTAATATAGTGCCAGTCAGAGCCCAGTAATATAGTGCCAGTCAGAGCACAGTAATATAGTGCCAGCCAGATTCCCAGTAATATAGTGCCAGCCAGAGCCCAGTAATATAGTGCCAGCCAGAGCCCAGTAATATTGTGCCAGTCAGAACCCAGTAATAGTGTGCCAGTCAGTGCCCAGTAATATAGTGCCAGTCAGAACCCAGTAATATAGTGCCAGTCAGAACCCAGTAATATAGTGCCAGCCAGAGCCCAGTAATATAGTGCCAGCCAGAGCCCAGTAATATTGTGCCAGTCAGAACCCAGTAATAGTGTGCCAGTCAGAACCCAGTAATAGTGTGCCAGTCAGTGCCCAGGAATATTGTGCCAGTCAGTGCCCAGTAATAGTGTGCCACTCAGAGCCCCCCCCCCCATCACTTACCAAATCGCTGCTTCTCCCGGACGGACGACTCCTCCGTGCAGTCTTCCATCCTGCACGGAGGAGGGAAACACAGTCGCCGGATGTGACGTATCGTCACATCCGGTCGCTGTGATTTTTTTTTTTTTTTTTTTTTCACCCGGCGGCCGCATCCAGAGGATGCGGCCGCCTGAAAAAAAAAAAAAAAGAAGGTAAGCAGCGCGGGGGGTGCCGGCAGCACCGGTGGCACCCCCCTAGTCAGTGGCACCCGGGGCGGGCCGCCCCCCCCGCCCACCCCTCGGGACGACACTGGTTCAATGACTAACCTGTTTTTAACTCCAAGATATTTTAGCTGTTGTTGGAGAACCTGCAACATCCCTGTAAAATGGTCACTTCTGCATAACAAGGGGAAAGGCTAGCTGTTTTCATATATTATAGCTAAATGCATTTGAACATTATAAACAAGAATTTAAAAGCCACACACACACACACAGAATTATGTAAATGCCAAAATCCATAAATTACTGTTTGGTGTTTAAAATATTTATGTCTTAATTTTGGGCTCAAAAAATATGAATCGTCTTATACATGGGTTTGTCTATTTTGTCACAAGGGTAACAATACATAGGCAGTCCCCATTAAGTATAAATGTCTAGACTTCCATATCAAGAACATCATCGCAAATCCCGTACTATGCTGCTTTAAATGAAATATAATATGGCTACGTATTCCTAGTAAACACATTTGTCAAAAATCCACCTAGCGTGTTTCAAAGTCCCAATGCATGACCAACAAATGTTTGAAGTGAAAATTAGCACATATAGTTCCATGTTGTGAGTACGAATGGTCATTCACAGTCTACTAGGGCACATTTGAGATGGGGAAATGAAGACAATGGCATCTAGATTGTAGGTTAGCGAGCAAGGCTCTCGTTATCTCATGTGTCTGTCTGTTTCAGTTCGTCTAACTTAGTTTGTAATTTTCATTTTATGTTCTTTATAAAGTGATGCATAATTTTTGGTGCTATATAAATGTTACTGTATTCTTACATTTAACCCTTTAGTTGTACAGTGATAAACACTTTGAGAGAAGTTACTTGTTAAAGCAAAAACAAGCCTACACATTGCATCAAGCTGTTACAATGTATAGACAATTGTTCATCATTT